>CAEGAG010308363.1:0-74654 GCA_903067065.1 Brachyrhaphis terrabensis
CTATTGTTTTGGCCAATCTAGGAAAAGTCTTAAAATCTCAAGTTAAAAAAATAACATTTAGTGGATTTTTTGGGGGGTTTTAACACAGTGGCGGGTCATTTTGACCCGAGGACAACAGGAGGGTTAAAGACATAAAAAAAAGACTGTTGAGTTTATCAGTTAAATTAAAGAGCACATTATTCAGAATAACTTACCCTGCAGGTGGAATTCCCTCAACCACCTCTTTAACTCGTTTTGGTTTGAACTTCGGGTACGGTTTATAGGGAGCCACAGGTCCCAGCTCAGCACCCAAAGAGGTTTGGACCACTGCTTTTATCTCCCTGACGATGCAGAAGGTCACTGGCTTTGGCAGTTCAAACTGGAACTCAAAGTAGACCGTGGCAGGGAAATATCCGCACTCATTAAGGAAGTAAGAAAGGACAACATCATAACTTTCACCTGTGGAAAGGAAAAACAAACCAGGGATGCAGCTATCACCTTTGGTTTTCAGGTTTTTCCGCTTTTATGGGACAGATAAGTGTTTGTTTTCCTACCTGGGCAGAGGGGCAGTGGGTTGGCTTTGGTCACTTTCCTTACATCCTTCAAGTTGTAACAGCGAACTCTATCTAGAACTGTGTACTTGGTGAAGTAAACCATGTTTCCACCATTGTTTAAAATGTTGAAGGTTACAACAAAAGGTTGCATTTCGAAAGCCACGGTATGATGAACAACTCCGTCACTTCCTTTTGGGACTGATGTGATTTGTATTCCTTCCTTGTCAGCCATCATTCCCTTCCTGTTATGAACCACACAAGAAGTTAATGTATATTTCTTCCACTAAAATCACTTTATGGAACAAGACATGAAAATAAAGAAGATGCAATAGCAATATTAATTACAATACTACTACAAATTTGTTGAACTGTAAATGACACGGATTCGAACAATTTTTTTCAATAAGCCCCACTTCTTGTAAATATTGCTGCTTCCTCTCCATTAAGAATAAGTATAAGCTTATACATAAGCAAAGATCTGTCATGATCAGTTTTGCTGGACCATAAATTGCCCCTGAAATTATTGCAATACATAATGTTTTCAGACCATTTCCAAGCATAGCAATAATAATGGTGCAATAATGCAAATTTAACCTCTCAAAATCAAATTTTAATTTTGTAAAGAACAGTTAATGCTGGATTTGAAAATACTTTAAATGTCCAAAATGGAAATAAAAATCATACGCAACCAAAACCATAAATTAAATTATAAAGTCTCTAAACAAAATTATCAAGCTTATTTTAAGTTATTATGGGATTAATTGATTTATTGCAACAAGCTTAGATGTACAAGACAGTCTGTACGTGTACACATTCATGAATGCAAATATCAAAATTAACAGTTTGTCTTTAATCTGTGATTTAGTCCAGATTATGTGTTATGGAGTAGCAGCTGTAACTGGTTTGTTTTAATTGCAACAAAGACTGAGATCTCCAATGTGAATATAAGCAGTAGTGAATGGAAAAATAAACTCAAAACTTATCAAGATGTCATTTGAAACATTTCACCCTTGTCCTGCAGAATTCTCTTCCTAACATGAGTTCATAAATTTTTTGTCCTCATTGGAACAGTAAACCGGCTCTGTGTAAGCATCAATAAAACTGGACTTAATTTCCTCTCTAAGATCCAGCATAAACAATCTACCTTGTTGCTTATGCTTTCCTAGTCATTTAGTCCACTTTGTACATAATGTTTAATGCAGGAGGTGTGCTGCCTTTCATTATTGTAAAACAAGACATTTACTCCACTTTGTGCATAATGTTTGATGCAGAAGCTGTGTTGCAAAGTGTGAACTCACTTTGCATTATTATGATTAAGCATACAGTTCAATTAAATTCAATTTTAATATAAACATCTGATCACAGCTTGTTAGTTTTGTCAAGCGACAAACAAACCATTTATTTTAGAGGTTATTGAGACAGATTTTGCAAAGAGACTCGTAACATAAACCACACTCTATATTTGAATGATTAAATTAGCTGGCAGAAGGAAGTTTAGGACACTTCTTTTGTTTACCAAACTACATGTAGAATATAAGGATGTACAAAAGTTCAGCATTAAATCTTATTGATCACTGAAAGAAGTTGAGTCCATTACAATACTGTCCGCCATCCTTCAGATGGCGCTATGATTCCATTACATAGAGGCTCAACTAGAGTTCATCAACAGTTCGTGCATCTGGGGTTTTTATCTTCTTTTCTTCTGGACTTTATCATGAATTACGACCTCAAGAGAGTACCCCTTAGATGGTATTCTAGATCTGCACAGTTTCAAATCAGAGATATAAAGAGGTTTAAGTCTTCAACTTCCTTAGAAGTGTGGCCATTCCAGTTGTGTGGCTTTATGACAAGAGAGCCTGTTTGGGAGTTTTACAATTCACTGCCTATGGGAAGGTGAGAGGTCATTCCATTGTCCATGCTGAAAGAAGATCTTCTTTAGATATGCTAATATAATAAAATCCCTTGAAAGAACAAAATGTTCTGTTCTTAGAACAGAACATTTTCTCCATCCACCTTTACTGCACAAAACTGAGACATGATTGCAACAATTTACCTTGTGCTATTGGGATAATGTGCACTGTAATACGTACAATTCTGTTAAACACTCAATTATAACGATGTCAAGAATACTTATAGGGGCTGACAAACACATAATATCTACAGACATTTAAAAATTGGTTGTTGATATAGCATACTGACGTCTGTCATTTAATTGATGATGAGCATGTCTGCAAAATGCTTGGTATGTGCTCAGAGAATAAAGATTGCACTGGTCAAAATCTATTTTTACAACTCTGGTGACTGTTTCCAAAGGTGCCTGTTTTTTTTTTTTACCTCCATACATTTCACTAAAAGCTGGTTACAAGAAGTGAACAGGAATGCTGATAAATCAGATGTGAAAATTTCCCCTACTAATAAGGATGAATCTCATCTTGAGACAAATGGAAAAACAAAACATAAATGAGCTGTGTAGATAATAGAAGTATCTTCAGAAGATATGCAGAGTCAAAATCTAATTTTAGCGTCTCACGTTTTTTTTTTTACCACCTTACAACCAAGTTTTTAAGACTCTTCCTAAGGTAAAGTTTGACATTTTGCTGGTTGGTGCTTCCAGGAGTGTTTATTTCAACATAAAGTAGCGTTCATACGAGCCACCATCTATATTATAAACTTTGTATTTTTACTTCAGTTCTCTTTACATTACTGTTTTGATTTTTTTTTGTCTTATTTTAAATACTTTACATATTTATTTTACTCTGGAAAACACCATCAAATAACATTATTGTGATTAAAACTACCTTGCACTTAACTCAAAATAGCAAGAAGCTGGTTGCACTGAAACATACTGAGAATACCTACGTGACTATGGGTTACTGCTTATTCTGCCTATAAGCATGGCTGGTAAGATTTGATAATATAATTTCCTCACAATGACGTTGTTGCTCTCTTTGTTATTATTATTGGACAGCTAAATATTGTGAATCTTTTTTTGTCAAAATCTTTCAGTCTATTCTTCCATTTTTGAACCTAAAGTCAAGGAGGGATTAAGTTTGACTTCATAAAGTGAACGTCATATTTTTTTAAAACTGAACACACATGCTGGATTTTCTTACTTAACTTTCTGCTGTTTGCAACATTACTTATGTGAGTGTCAAGGCGACCAAGACACTCACAAATCAGTCACTTTTACTGTATCATGTCAGCGCCCTCTGGTGGACAAAGTATGAAAGGGAACCACTTTCTACTGTAACTCCTCATTGCTCCACCTCGTTTCTGACTTGATACTGCAATGGCCATATTGAATAACTTTACTTTAAGAAGGGTATGATTTAAACAGGAATCTTTAAAACAGAAAATGAACAATTACTTACATAGCAATTTTATAATGTGTTCATGTCTACTGCAGCTGAAGTTAAGAGAGCTTAAACTTTTCTGGACCAGTTCTGAATTACTTTTAAAATATACTTTGTGTGTAATTACCAGTGATATTCAACTCGAATGGTCAAGAAATTGAACAACTTTTTTTTAGACCTACGCTACCAACTTAGCAAGGTGTGTAGGCAGCATTATAAAAGTCATCATGAAGATAATGGGTGTTGGCCAACTATTGAATGCCCTCTTTTCAAGCTAAGTCTTGTTGCAGCATGTAGTGGATGATCAAATAAAAGCGTTTGAATTTTAAGTGTCTGTCGTAGCAATAAGGACGTTTCAGGAGCAGAATTCTGACTTTGGCTGGAAGGGAAGCATACATTTCCAGAGACAAAATTTCTCTGATTAGGGCTTATCGCCTTTCTGGAGACTGGAGGTGTCCTTCAGAAAGAGATACAGCTGGCTAGTTCTCAGCAAACAGAGGCCGCTAAAAGGGACTCGCCTGGCACCGGTCGAGGTCAAGCAAGCGAGGGAGTCATGGACAGAGACGCTTCCCACAAGAAGTATCCGAGGAGTTGGGAAGAAGCAAAATAAATAGAAAGGAACTCCGGATTAGGCATACAGTGAATCGGGGCGTCAACTGCTCTCTGTCCTCCTCTTACAGTTTTCTGTAATACCCTCTTATATGTTAATCATATTTACGCAAATGTCCTGTCCTTCTTTATCCATCCAATTTACTGTTCAATAAAGGCCACTAATGCAAAAAATATATATATTTATGAATGTAATGGAAGACCTTTTACAAATCTACCTTTGTGTTCCTTTGTATAACCACAAGTCTGTGCATTTGGGAGTTTTTCCTTGCAAGTGTCCTTCAAAAGAAAACATGCAAACAAGATATTTATGATTGAGCCTTGGAAAACAGTCCATGGCACAATCATATGCATCTGCCTACAAGTTTCTGGTTCCTGTTAGGGTGATTATTAAGAGCATTTTCCGAGTGAACTTTTATCCGCTGTTGAAAGGAGAATAATGCAGTACTGCCCCTCCCCCACCTGTTGCTGCTCATTACTGGTTAGCTGGCTATAAAAAAAAAAAAAAAAAACGCAAAACAAAAAGTTTTCATCAGAATAATGAACTTAGCTGTTTGGAAATATGTAACTGTGCAAAAAGCAAACTGTTGGTTAACCAGTTGACAATAGTGTCAGCTTAAAAATCAGAACAAGGGGATATTCTGCACAGAAAGAATATGCACTTGTAAACTAACCTGAACGAATGCTGATTTTACATTTTTATTTCATACATCTGTAAAAATGAATAAACACTAATGATTTAACACTGGCAGTGGGTAGGATATTTGTTGCTTTACTGTTTGAGAGGACAGCATTTGGGTTTTCTTTTAAATTAAAATAAATTTTTTAAGTTAATTTAAAACATCAATAAGACTGTTCTTTACATCTTAAATGTGTGAATCCATTCATTAAATTTAATTTGTGATTTACAAAATTTGGGAAATCTACATAATTGTTCTTTGGTTTATCTAGTTAAGTTATTCATCCCCAGTTTTAGGTATGAACTAATTAAAACAATTCAAGTTGTTTTCATAGGATGGTTGAAGATATAGGTGGAACACAAGCATCTGCCTGCAAATGTGACAAACATACCTGTTTGACTTCAACTTTTGAAGGATATCTGAACCCTGCTTCTTCTCTGGGGTCATTGCAGGCTCTGTTTTTGTGGGAGAACAACCAGGTGACTCTTTTGTTGTACTTTTCTGAGTTCCTTGTACGTTTGTTCGGTGAGGCCCGATTATTGTCTTCTGGTCAGACGCTTGCTTCTTCTTTGAGGTCACCCCAGGGTCTGTTTTTGTTGTAAAGTGACCAGGTGATTCTCTTGTACTTTTCTGAGCTGCATGTCGGTGTGTTTGGTGAGGCCCCATTATCTTCGGCTGGTCAGAGGACACCCTAACCTGCAACAACAGCATCATGCATCCTCCTTTTGTTGGAATGTGGTTTTTTGTTTTAACAAATACAAAAACATGCCCAGACTTGTCTCTAAAGAAAGTGAAGTGTCTTTTGATCCAAACTTACCCCAGGATGGCCATTTATGTAGATTTTCCCCCTTACTATGTAGACATGGTTGAAAGTCCGTAGAGCATAGAGAACAGTGGAAAAGTTTGGATGTTTTACTCCATTTCTGTGAATAGTGCGTGCAGCATGGCATAATCAAACACCCACTTCTGCATAACGATATGTGACAAATACAGACAGTTTGAAGCTTACCTGAACCTAAAATCCTTGTTATAGAGGTTTCGAAGCTCCTCTTTGCTGTTACCGGAGAATCGGTTTCCCAGAAATTCAATGAAGAGCAGACCAGACTGCAGCGAATGTATGAGCTTCGACATGTCAGCGTTCTCACCAGGCCTCTCCCTCCCTGAGAGAGGAAGTTCAACAGCTGACCAGGGTTAAGCTAACTTTGAGGAGACGTTACTTTCGGCTGAAACAGATATCAAACTTGTTCGTCGCCATAAAATTCGTAACAATATATGTGTAGATCTACTATTTTGTGTAACGTGCGCAAAGTCCCGACACTCCCCTTTAAGGGGCTGTGTGAAAATTCTACACCAGAAAAACGAAAACAGTCCATGGCACAATCATATGTTACACACAGCAAGATATCTTAGGGCAGAGTTTTAAATAATTTAATTTTACATAATAACCTCATCGTTACATACCCGTTTTCTTCTAGTCTTTTTCACAAACTGCTCTCTTTTAGACAAAATAATGTCGACACTCCCTCCGGTGGTTGTGACGTGTTCATTATGGCGTGCCCTTTGGACATACTTAAAACACGTTTCAAATAATTCCGGGCGATCATGATCATTTGTTAAATTGAATTTTTTACTAGCTTGCAATCATGCAAAGCATTTTATGGAATTTTTCTGAACTTTGAAATTATTATTACTTTTTTTAAATAAATGTCATTACACTGATATTTTACAGATTTATTGTTTTGAAATATTTTTTTCTGGAATTACCTCTAAACACACAAAAGGCATTAACTATTAGTTTATATTCTTTTATATTTCAAGAGGCAGTTATTTTTTCATGCCTCTGTTTTAATTCATCTTCCTCTCGCGCATTAAAATTTTTCTAGAGTTTCTACAAATATAATCGAAGTTTTACTAATCAAAATTGTGTTTTCTACAATGTAGTTAGAGAGCATAATACATTTGACCATGTTTGAGATATCTGAGTAATATCATATTTTAGCTAAATCTGTGATACCAAAAGCCCTAAATTCAGTTTTCTGTTTCAAAAATAGATTAAGTATTTCACAAATCGCAAACCGTGTTTCCTATCCGTCGTCATTGCAGAATAATTCTGTCCAGGTTAGAGGTTATAGCTTTCCAACTGGATCCGTTAAAGGCCAAAAATCCTTAAATCGATCCTTTTTTATTTTATTTCACGAATTGAATAAATGATTCACAGATGACAAGGCTGCATTTTATGAATATAAACAACTTTTAAAATTCAATTATTTTTAGAATTTTAACTACGGCTTCAATGTAGCTCATGTCAGAGCTTTTCAATGCAACGAAATAACCCTTAATCAAGAGCTGCTCTTGTACGACCACATCGGAAGCTGTGAATCGGAAGCCAACTTCAGCGTCGTTTGTGTTCTTCCATCCAGGAACGACCAGAAGCAGCACTTCTCCGTGGGGTACGGCGACCTAAACGGAGAAAAGACAAACGGCAAAGGTAATTCGAATGTTGTTTATGCCCTGAATAAAAATAATAATAAGTACATTGAATCGGTATTTGACAAACGTCAGCGAACAGGGGGTTTGGTGTTAGCATTTCATTGTTGCTGTTGTTAAGTAGCTAACATACATTGCTAACCTGGTTACGTGAAGAAAACCTTAATCTGTCTGGAAACAATGGAAGATTGCACATGTGAAAGGAATTTTAGAAAACTGAAAATGATTGGCTTTGTTATTATAAAGGATACTGATAAACTCTTTTCTGCCGAAAGTAGCTCGCCATTTGCAAACTAAGTGACCGAGGCGCGACCGAATGAAGTCCATATTAAAGCTAAGCTAGAGAGCTAACTTAACGTCGCTTTTTATATGCTTGTTACCAGCAATATAACACAATTAGCCACCTGAACACTTATTAATTAAAATCCAGACCTTTCGCATCTGTCGGTGTGTACATGTTTAGTAGCTGCAAAATTATTGATGTTTTGTCATTGAAAAACACTTCATTTACGGTTTTGAAATTTTTATTTTTCATTGCGCCTATAGTTTACACGATTATATTATTTTCTTTTAGTAGTTGTCCATGTCTATAATGTTGTAAGTAGCGTTAAATATTTTGTTTCATGCCACGTTGTTGCTGTCCAAAATTCAGAATGAAAGTGTAGCCTTTCAGCGGTGTCCATTCAGGTGAACAGATTAGCAGTTTTAAAGAATTGGAGCACAGTCTTAACTTTTCATTGCTTTAGCCACTTAAATGTAGAGCGTAACATTTTCTTGTTAAACAGGATTTAACTGATAAGTATTTTTGCCTTTTTAACCGGTAGAGTTTCACGTTTGTGTCAAATACATTGCAATGTTTGTTTGGGTTTATGTATAGTTTTAATTATCTTACGTTTTGTGTTTATTATCAGTTCTTGCTAAAGTTGTTATTGACAACAAAAAACATTTGAAGTGACTTTTTTTTTTCTTTATCTTGGATCTAGATATTTGGATCTTCAAACTAGATGATCACTGAATCCGTCCTGGTTCAACTTAAAGGTATGCAAGGGACTGGGCCCCAACAAAAACACCCTGAGAAAAACATTTCAACTTACTATATCGTGCTGTATATGAACTCATAAACCCAAAAGCATGTTTTTTTTTTTTTCTTTAACTGCAGAACTATTTTCAGATTTGACTGAGTATCTTTCCTATGGAATTTGAGGAACATTCTTTAATTTTACACTCAAATTTTGAATATTTCAATCGATCGTCAGCCTGTCATTTAATTTTTATGAATCCCTATTTTCTTCTGCAACAGCCGCACAATTTCAAGAGAAGAGGACATTTTGAACAAGCATTTCATTTCATTTTTACAAAACTCACTCGTCTGAACTCAATAAGAGGTTGAACGGTCAATTTACTTTTGGGTTGGGAAGAAGATTACTCAAAGTGTCGTGTCTGTAATTTTTTTTCCTAGCAATTACAACACATAAAATTTTACTTCTCTATAAACCACTTACGGAAAAACGTTGTACTCCAAAAGTAGAGATTTTGTTCTTGACCTATCCCTCAAAATTATGGTGGAAACTTAAAGTAATGGAGGAAATATTTTTTTTTGTTAAATGTCATAACTGAAATACAATAGCAGTACCTATAGTTAACATATGCCTCGTTTCTACTGTGTGTTATAGCATGGGTCGGTGCAGGGACTCTTTTGTCCTCCAGACAATGGTGTGTTGTATGAGGCCTGTTGCTCTACCTTACCATACCATCATCCTATGA
This sequence comes from Brachyrhaphis terrabensis, assembly GCA_903067065.1. Taxonomy (NCBI): domain Eukaryota; kingdom Metazoa; phylum Chordata; class Actinopteri; order Cyprinodontiformes; family Poeciliidae; genus Brachyrhaphis; species Brachyrhaphis terrabensis. The sequence goes on from CAEGAG010308363.1 coordinate 9,427, forward strand.
ACCTACAAATGATGGGAACCCAGGAATGGTGCGGTACTGGTCGGATGTACGGTCCGGTTTTATAATGGAAACGGACAATGTAGCACATCAACCCACGTTGTACCGCTTAGTGGAAGCAAGTCATTAATAGACAACCAATTCTCTTTTTGTATTTTCTTAACAGGCAAATTTACTTATTTCAAAGTAAATGCTCAAGATCAGATTCATGAAAAACTCTATTCAGTTTTTTATTTGATCAAATGTGAGCGTCTAATAATTTTAGTTTGACCTTAATTGGTCTGCCAATCAAAGGAGGTCAAATTATTAGTATTTTGATGAAAGTCTAATGGTGGTACTTTAATATTTTTGGCATTCATGACCCCTTAAAACATTTGCTTTAAACTGCTGTCCCACAATTATTTATTTATTTTTTTGTCCATGTTCAGAAAAAGCAAAGTTCTCTAATGTTTCTGGAGCGCTTTTGCATATTTCTTTAGGCAGACTCTTTTTGAAGTCGGTCTCTTCAGCGGTTTAATTGAAGACTTGCGTTGTTCGACCCGCATTTGTTCACTAGTTTTCACCACCAGCTTGTCGGCCACGTTTGAATGCAAGTGTCGTTTCATTTTAGTTGACACAAAAGAAACAAAATGCAAAAAAAAAAATTTATGAAAACTGCCATGAACTTACTGCATAAATGTTCATTTAAAAATTCTTCTAAACTTTGAAACTATCCGCATTTCAGTTTGCTTTGTTGTGAATTTGATCTTCAATTTTTCATCCAGAAAACCCATTTTGTTATGGAACTTGATCTCTCTTCTTACTCACTGACATGTTTCAGGATTGACGACAGTTTAAAGACAATTGTTTGCAAACAAACCGAACCTGTTCGAGCTTTTGAGGCGCACGAAGACAGAAAAGGATAAACCTCAAGATCTAGGCATGTCTCGCAGAAGAAGCCGCAGCCCATCTCCGGGGCGATATTCACGCACCTGCAGCAGTAACGATCCAAGGGATTTGGAGAGAAGGATTTTTGTTGGGAATTTGCCAACTTCTGACATGACAAACAAGGATTTGGAAGATCTTTTCTCTCCATACGGGAAGATAGTCGGTTAGTAAACCTACAAGCGTTCACTCGGCAGTTGTTACATGTGATGGGTAATAACCGAAAGGCTGCCGCTGAATTTTATAGCTGTTTGAAATATTTTGAATATGCCTTTAACTTAAACATTATTACTTGGTGGATGGTGGACAGACAATTTTGTGCCACTTAAAATATTCCTCTTCCAGGCGTGTCCTTGTTTCGAGGTTATGGATTTGTTCAATTTGAGCGCCTTGAGGAGGCTGAAGCTGCGAGAGCAGCTCAAAAGGGCCGAATATATAAAGGGTACAAACTAGGTAAGCCTTAACTGCCAAACATTTGAATAAATGGTCTCAATAAGATTTTTTTATTTATTTTTTTTTACAAATGCTAAAACTTTTGATGGGCTCACTACTTCAAAATTCTCCATATTAAAAATCAGACATGTATGCTAATATTTAAAACATTTAAGACCAAATACAACATTTTGCATGTAAATCTTACTTTAAAATGATATACAGTATTGTTTATGTGAATTAAAAGACCACTGTTTTTAAATCAAATTACAGGTACAGAGTTTGCCAGTACTAAGAGCAGGCTAAACCCATAACTTTTAAACATTTGAATAGTTTTCTCTCTGGCAACAACCACAGTATTGTTATACTTATGTTTTTTAAATATTTTTTCAAAGTTCCAACCCACCTTACCTTGATTTTATTTTCATGAATAAGTTCTGGAGTTTACACAGCTGACCCTCTGTAATTTAAGACTGATAAGTATTTGTTTTTACAAATACTACAGTCAAAAGGACAAGTCTCTTTTATTTCAACATATTCGGTTTGGGACACTGAAACTTTTTAAAGTCGGAAGTTTTCTGACATCTTGAGGATTTTTTGAGTTTGTGTAGAAAACAATAATTTTCAAGAAGTAGTTCTTATTTAACATCGTTCTACAGAGCATGTTTAAACAAATGTTGCATTTGCTCTTTGTTGCATACTTTTTTAATATGCAGAACAATTTAATGTTTAGTAATACCATTCATAGATTTATGTTTAAAGAATACAATTACATGAATGTCTGATATGTACATTATAGGCTCTATTCATGTCAGTTTTATTTAGTGGAAGGCACCACTAACTAAGAGGTTGGTTGCTCTGCCTCTAAAGTACTAATCATAAAAGTTAGCTTCCCTAAAGCACTGGATCAACATGGTATTTAGCTAATGTGAAAGGGCTAACTTCATTTAAGTTATATCTGCCTTTTAAAGATCCTCAAGCACCAATTTCATTTCCACATTATAATTTCCATGTTCTTGAATTATCATAGATATTGGATTTATGTATTTATCTTGTTTCCTGTTGTTCACATTTTATTTATTTCTGTATGATTCTTGATTAAAATAGTTATTGGGTGGAGAGAAAAAAAAAAAGTGAGATCATCAAAAGTCACTGCTGCATGAATAGTCTTCATTTAGATGTTGAAGTTTATTCAACTTATAAAACAGCCAAGTACGGATTTATGTGGAAAAATTTTATTAGGGGGAAGCTAAGTGCTCTATATGTTTTTAAAGTTAACAAAAGCGCTAAACAAAAAAATAGTTCTGCTTTTCGCGAATTAGCAAAAGTGTGCCTACAACTGTTTATTAAAAAGTATTTTGCCAATGTTTTCCATCAAATTAAGTTCATGAGATGGAATTAATTAAATAAAAAAAGTACCAGCTTATATCTGAATTAACAAGTGGAAGTAGCTTGGGCGGAGACGAGAGTACCTTTTCATCCAACAGATTTGGCATCTCGGTTTTCTGTGCTTTGAACCTTCGTCCAGTTTGCGTTTTCCAATTTGGATCCTGTCCCTAAGTTTTCATTTGGATCGGAAAAGGAATGATGCGGCCTCTCATTTTGCGTGAACAGCATTAGCTGGTCTACATGTCACTGTTGTGTTCAACGTTTGGATTCATTTATTTTCAGATGTAAATATGGCAGTGGAGCGACGGCAAGCTAAACCTCTATCCCAGCAGAGCCCTCCTCGAAGGTAAAGTAACGTGAAACAAGTGTGAAGAACTACCATCGCCTCTCTATCGGTAAAGAGCATATGTAACCTTTTCATCACCTGTAATTTCTCCCAAGGGTTGAATTCAACGTTAAGGGAGCTATCTCATATTTGGATGAGTTCGAAATGGTTTGTTGACATGTCAACATTTTACACAAAACTAACTTGTCTTGATGAGTTGAAATAAAGAAGAGAGACACACATCTGGTGTAATTTAAAGTGTCCTTGTCTCAAAGATTCTTATATTGCTCACAGTGGAAGTGTTCTTTGTGTGATTTTTGTCAAATTCTTGCGCCTAGAACAGATTTCTGTCCTACATCTGCAAGTAGGGTTTGCGTTGCTCAAGTCTCTTTTAAACGGACTCCTTGAAAACTTTGGCATTTCTGACTTTTTAACATTTAAAGACATTTGTCCTATTGATCTTTGAAGAACATGACTACATCAACGTTCATTTGCTTTCTTGCAAATGAACATTGCAAGAAAGCAAATGTTCACAGTTGGCTTCTGTGAACAAGAAGCCAACTTCAGGATTCAGAAAATAAAATAAAGAAAACCTTCGCCTCTATCTCCAGTATGCGATTTTTATCTCCTAACAGTGAGTCGAAACACCGCAGGTATCAACACAAAACTTTAAAATTACCACTTTGTTTTAAGTAAATACAATCACTTCAACATATGTCAACTATATGTCTGAAACTGCTACAAGTGGATGGCAGTGTTACTTTCCACATGAAGTCTCCGCGTGACTATTGCGACTTGAAATATTTCACAACAACCTGAGGAAAAATCTCAGAACCTTCTTTCAGCCAGCTGACTGTCGGTGCACAGCAGGAGTTGGAGCATCTCAAAGGATTTGTATTGGAAAGCTACGACGGGCAGAAAAATGGTTGTGGTTTTGAAACCGGTTGTGGTTTTGTCTCAATCTCAACAGCTTTATCTCAACGGCTTTATCTCAACTGTAATCTCAATTTACCTTGATATTTTTCGTCCACTAAAACGAAATCACTTTGGATTGCAAGGTATTTCAATGAACCGTGTTGCGATGTGCCGAGGTTCTGCTTTTTTGGCTTGGTATCGAAGGAATCGTTAAGAAATGGAAAGACTCCACACATTGGATTTAAGCTGTTTTTGCGCTCGCTTTCAGTTATAACGTGAAGTGTCTTAATAAAAATGAGTTTTGGTTTGAAAAACTCATCCAAGTGCAAACTAAAAAGACGTTATCAGAAAGGTGAGAAGAAAATGTTCTAAAATCTTCCAAGTGAAGTGATGCATTTGATTATGTTCTAATAAAAATGAACCAGAAGTCTGAAGTTAATATTTGTATTTTTTTTTTGTGACTGACTGCATCACTTGAGATCTTAAAATCCAAGCCTGTTTAATATTAATAAAAATTGCCACCAACAGCATTATCTGCTCTTCCACTTCACACTCTTGAGTTTTTTCAGCTCTAATTCTTGACCTCTCTCTCAGGCCCATATATGGCAAGGAGGGCCGGCCTCGCTCGCGTTCACCTATTTATGGCCGTGACGCAAGAGAACCTCGGGAGAGCCGTGAGGGAAGAGACTCTGCTAGGGAACCCCGGCCAGGTAGCCACTCTCGTGACCCTGATTTCCGGTACCGCTCGGGGAGCAGAGACAAGGACGCCAGGGGCGACACTCGGGACCCTGCTTACAGGTGACTGTTGACCCTCAGCTGCAAGCTGGTAAATCCATTATGATGTTGCTTAAACATGTAATCTTTCATTTCAGCAGAGAAGATTATGACCGATACTATCGCGGCGGCAGTGGGGTAGAGGACTATTACAGGAGAAAGGATGAACCCTACAGGGACCCATACTTGGATCCCTGGAATGGACGTCGTGAGCCTGGAGGTTAGTAATACAATGTTCCTAATATCAGCTGGTTCCACAGCTTCGTTCTCTTTGATGTTTTTACTCTCTGGTTTCCATTTATTGACTCTATTTTTATTTAAAGCACTAATTCGCAGAAACAAAGGTTATGTTTACTTTTAACTGTCGTTGTGTGTTTTTTTTTAAAGGATAGCTGTCTTGATAAAATCCACAGACTTGTGTCTAAAACATCATTGGATTCGATTTAGCATTTAATACCATCATCCCACTTTTTGCCAATCAGTAGAAGATCGCGCTCGGCCAGAAGAGCGCCGACGGAATGAACTGTATCGACAGTACTACGAAGAACTCCAGCGGCGTTATGACATGGACCGCCCTGTTGACTGCTCTGTGATCGTTGTAAACAAGGCGCAGAAGTAAGTTCACAGTCTGTCCTTTACAGCGTCAAGAATCAAACGCCTTTCTGGAAACCTTTAACCTTATCTTGGATATTTTCATTTCATATTGTCCCTGTGTGTGTGTTTTTGTGCGTCTCTTGCTTCTAAAACAACTGTAGGGAGTATGCAGAGACAGTCGGACGAAAAGTCCGCGATTTGGGAATGGTTGTGGACCTGATCTTCCTGAACACAGAAGTTTCTCTCACCCAGGCTCTAGAGGACGTAGGCAGAGCCAGAACTCCCTTCGCCATCATCATCACTCAGCAGCATCAGGTCCACCGATCTTGCACTGTCAACATCCTGTTTGGTACACCTCAAGGTAATTTAAGTCAGCCGTAAAAATCTATTGGTTAGGTGAGCCTAAAAAGGAGCCCTTCAGTGAATCATACCTTTCATTCTTGCATGTATTTTACTTAACTAGAACACCGAAACATGCCAATGCAAGACGCAATGTTACTGGTTGCTCACAACTATGACACCTACAAAGTGGAGAATCGAGAAAAAGAACGGGAGGAAATCGCAAGAAAGGCTGCCAAGATGGCGGATGATGTGTTACTCCGGGAGCCTGATAGAGAGAGCCATCCCATTTCAGTGCTCACCAGCATCACGCTGCTGGCCGAGAACAGGTATCAAATAATATACGCTCAAACTTTAAAAGATGTACTGAAATTAAAATTGTGGCTTCTAATGCTGCATTCTCACAGCAGATCTTGATTTTTTGTGTGTGTGTGTGTTGACATTCATACTACTGAATGATACAACCAAAATCAGACTTCTATGTGAACAGTTCATGATCCCAAAGTGGCTCGCATTAACAGAAGAACATAGACGCAGCAGCACAATGTTTTGGGGAAGTAATGATGGATGTCACTGTCTATGGTTTGATTTTAAAGTTGTAGATTAGTGAGAGCTAAGAGTATTGTCACAAGATCACAATGAGAAGAAGAAAGTTAGGAATAGAAATGGCCTTTTGTGGAGCGTTGCCTGCAACCTCTGTAGAGAAGTTTGTTTGGATACATACGCTGAACTATGAGTGGTGGGATTGAGATGTGATGCGCTTAAATAGCTGCTCCATTGACCAAGTCATGCCAGTTTGTATACAGAAGCAATGTTGGCACTGGCCTCTGGTCTCACAGCACCTCACAGTTCACCAAAAGTTGTCAGTCATTCGAAAGTGTTAAATCTATAGCTCAGAAATAGCTCTTCAATGTCTAAAAAAACACAGCATATATATGTAACCTATTGGATATGTATCTGATTTAGTAACAATCGTGGAAGTAGCAGTGGAGGGGGCGTGAAAAGATCAGAATGGGGTTGTTCAGACTTTAGTGAAAAAGTCAAATATGGGACACATGAGGGAAGAAAAATTGGGTTGGAGTTGTCTTTGCCTGCTGTGTGAACGTAGTCCAAGAACGAGGTTGTTATTGGATGTTTTTCATCTAGGTTTTTAACCCCAGAGGAACTAGACAGCCTCATCGCATACATGAAGGATAAAAGAACTCGTCTTGTAAGAACCTCTGAAGATCCTCTGGCAGGTACCTACCTCATTTAAAAATTGCTTCAAATCACTACCAGTTGATAGTTTTAAAATGGTATGCATTCTTTCATGCTAAACATATAATAAACAATAAATCTGAATTGTCAACCTTAAGTTCCTGCAGCGCAGCATCGTGATGTGGTGTCATCAGCTGCGGGACTCACTCCATCTACACTCAGCACCGCCCAGCCAAGTCACCTGTCGACCAGTTCCAGCGCCTCGACAAACCCGAGTCACCAGCAGGAGCTGCAGGCTAAAATCCTCAGTCTGTTTAATAGCGGCTCCAGCCCCATATCAGGATCCACTGCCATTTCCCAGGGCGCCCCTCAGTCACACTCCTACGGCTCACTCGGTCCCTCCCCCTCCCAAAATCCATCCCGTCCGCCAATGCCAGGGATGACTTCAGGTGGATCCCAGGGTTACGGCATGTCACTGTCCCGCTTACCCCCTTCGTCTTCCGCTCAGAGAGCCCCCACTGCCACTTCAGGTATCAATTTTGACAACCCAAGTGTCCAAAAAGCTCTGGACACACTCATTCAGAGTGGGCCGTCTCTGAACAACCTGGTGGGCCCTGGGTCTGCTCCACCGATGCCCCAGAGGTCAGCTCCCAATATGGGCCAGGGACCCCCCCCAATGTCCATGTATCCTCGCCATTATTGAGACAAATGAGCGGTTAGAAGCATTCACTGCAACTTTTTCTGTGATAGGTTTGTGTTAGACGACCCTGGAGATGTTTTGTAAACGTTTTAATTTTCTCCTCAATTTTGTGCAGTTGAAATTTGTAAGGGTTGCTTAAATTACATAATGGTTGGTCTTTTCAGTTTGCCTGAATTACTTTTCAGAATCTTTTAACGTGTGTAATGAACAACAGAGTTATGAAGTACGTTTTGCTTTGTGATAGAGATGGTTCTTTTCAGCCCTGAGCTTGTTTTATAGTTTTCCATTGTGCTGGTCAATCTGTAGTTTTGTTTTTATTGTCAAAACATGATTAAAAACTGCAGACAAACGTTCTGTAGTAAAATGATATTGGTTTATTGCATTTTGTGCTGACAAATCTATAAAATGGAACAGGTATCGCCAGAAGCTAGAGAGATAAGCATTTGAAATATGGATAAAACAGCTTTTTCCTCTTTTTTTTTTTTTTTTTTTTAAATGTACCATGAGTCACAATAGAGAATAATACATCGTTTTTTTTTTTTGTTTAGAATATTTAACTTACACTGACACAGAAAATAAACACCTCAACACTAACTATCTGGTTTTATTTACATGTAGTCCCTTCCCACCCATGCCCATTAACCACCCCTGACCCCAGCAGTTACAAGTGCACGTGTACACACATACACACCCCCACAGAACTGAAAGGAACACACTACAGTGTTACAATTAGACTGGGGAGGGTGTTGAGAAAAAGTCATGAACAATTCAAATTTTATATCTGTGAAACTAAACACAGATTTTATGTGTTTGCCAATTGAAAACAAATTCACATCCATTTTTTGTTTTCCAAGCATCCATACAAAATATTGTCAAGTCTGGATAGTGACAAGGCTCCTCTTGGGGAGAATCAAAGAATCAAATATAATCCTTAAAACTTTCAGATACTATAGGTCTGAATGTTTTGGGAAATGTGCTTGTCATGGTAATTGAATTCTAATCAGTCTTAGGTAGGTCTGGCGTAGATAATGGAAGCAAATTGGGCTGTCTTCAAAGAACATATGCGCAACCTAACTGCAAAGTGCATGTACTAAAAGCTTATGCTGCGTTCCAGCTTCACTCCTAACTGGGAAATTTCGACTTCCCAGTCAGAAAATCAACAGGAACTCTGTCTGAAGGCGGTCTTCCCATTGGAAATCTAGGACCTACTCCAACAAATTGTAAGGCGAACCTCGCATCAATACTACTAAGATGTGGTTGAAACATGTTAAGACATGCATTTAACAATGTGTCTAAAATGTTGCATGTAGTGCCTGCAACTCTAAACTGAACAATTTAAAGGTGACGCATGCTTATGGGAAGTAAAGCTTAAAATTATGTTTGTAAGAGCTATTGTACACAATGTCTACGGGTGTCGCCATGTTGAAATTCCAATTTAACTAGAATCGGAATTTACCTCGGGTCTGACGTCAAATCCAGCTCCAAGTTCCTACTTCTCAGATAACTGGAACGCAGCCTTAAAACATTTTAGATCTGCCTATGCTCAGACACCTGTTCCCATTTCCATTTTTCTGTGCCAGTTATAACAAAGCACATTTCCCAAAGAGTTACATAAATTTGGAGATCTTGTCTCAGATCTGCAATTAAGTCTGATTTTGGTCAGGCAGCAGACGAGCCACATGTCAAGCACCTTGTATTAAAATTTACCTCACATATTTGCACATTTTAAAGTATTATTAGTTAAATAACAATTACTACACATTTTTCAGAGACTGGAAAACACAATTTTCCCTTGTCTATCCATTTCACTGGAAAACACATTTTCATACTTAGCTGAGAGAAACTTTAGCAGTTGTTTTACTTTTTAATAACTGACACAACAAGAGAACCTTGTGAATAGATCTACCATTTGAAAAATAGATTATAATAATATCCATCTTGGATACAACAATAGGCCAGTCCTAATGAAAGAGAAAAATATACTAGAAATCAAAGTTTCTGACTGATACAAACAGAATACTTGTATATCACAAACATCCAATATATTTTCAGCACACTTTGTTCAGGGTAGTTTCATGCATGCACTGAGTAACACAACATAACTGGAAGGTGGCTCTGCTTGGAGAGAAGCTTGAGTTTTTCCTTGTCTCACCAGATGAGATGAAGTATAACGCAAAAGATAATTATGATCCATTTTTTTGGATCAGACATGTTTGTCTGATGCCGCTGTGAAGGGTGTGAGTATTAGCCATGTCCAGTCTCTGCAATGATCTGAGACTTGTTTTTTTTTCTCCCTCTTTGATAGTCCCTAACAGGACATCCTCGTCTTCCACCTGGCAACAGATGTGTTTCAGAGCCCTTAATATCCATTGAAAAATGGAGACTGGGTAGTGATCACCCGCAGGTGTTTTTTTTCTTTTTTCTTCATGCTACAGTTGTGCAGGTGAGGAAATGATGTAAAGTTGTGGATCGGTAAATCGGGGGGAGTAGTTACATGCTGGGTTTTTTTGTCAACAAAGTCCAAGCAGAGCCAGTACCAGAATTGGAAGCGCGAGTTTTATATTCTTTGATAATTTTTCAGAATTATACTGCAGTCACATTTAAAATACAATGCTGGGGTGGATTTTCGTGGCTGGGATGGTGGATATCAGGGGTGTTGTGATAAGGAGGGAGGGGGATTCTGGGAGGGCTCACCTCACAGATTGAGTGACAAGCACAATAAATTTAACGGCTACTATTTTCTTTAAAATGAATTGTCTGAATTTAAAAAAAACAAAACAAATGTGTGCATGCTAAAACGTCCAATAAAATGCTGTGAGTCTGGATGGGGATAAATAATATCAGCCTGTAGTGCACTCTCTTGCCACCAGAGGTCACTCTGTGATAGTCTGCAGAGCACGTTCTCATTGAGCTCTCCAACGCTGCAGACATAGAGGGCTCCCTAAAAGTAAACTGATCTGGTGTCTCAGCCACATTCAGGTTTAAAACCCAAAAGTCCTGCTGATAAAACTGGAATTATGACAGTGCCGGTGCTGATGTAAAGCAAGCAAACAAGCAAACTCTGAAAGGAAACAAAAGCAAAAACAATATTGCACATGATCTTACAAAACTCAGACTTTGTCCACAGTGATAGAACAGTGTACAATAAGACAACACTAGTATGTTACAGTGTTTCAGATTTATGTGAAAGATATTTACAAAAGTGAAATGACCCTTTTTAAGGCCCGTCGATTTGCAAACATAATCTCCTATTATGTTATGTAAAACTACTTGAGAGAGATTGAAATATAACAAGTAAAGTGAACCCATATTTTTTCATCCTTTTTTTCCTTCAAACAATTTTTTTCAAGGTTTGACCAAACTGCGTTCTCAAAAATTGTATAACGTATTGAGAATACCAGGCCACTTTCACTCCGAACGCTTCACCTTGAACATGTAAGTTAATCACTATAGAAAGCCACTGAAACAAATATTGCCACATAGTACCATGCAAACAGCAGTTATAAAACATTTAGAATTCCATAAATAAATTTCCAGTAAACCTCTCCAATAAACTTCAAATATATCTTTGAATAAATTTAAAAGGCTCAGATGATGCAGGCGACGCTGTAGACGGTCCTAAAATAACTGAAAAACTGCGAGCAACTCCCTCTTTGTCCGTGATGGGCATGTAAAAGGAAAATCCTCATGACTTGGCATTCAATCTTTGATCTCTAGAAGAGGAGTGGTTTGTCTTTTTTCTTTTTTTTAAATAATATAGCAGGTGTCAAAAGTTTAAAATTGATCAAATACATCAGAAATCCTTAAATTTAAACATTAAAACTCCAGCTCTTTTACCTTTAAGTTGCCTCACTTGTCAGGGATAAAATATAATTATCATAAATAGAGCAGTGAGAAAGTCAGGGAAATGGTTTACTCTCACTTATGGAATATTGCATCAAGTTATTCATTGTAGTATTTCTATTAAAACAGAACCCTGTCCAGAGGTCACAGGCCAAACGTGTACAGGTACAGCCTCGTGTTGGTAGATAACCACCAGCAGCACTGATATGTATGTCTATACCCTTTTTCACGTCGTCTTTAGAGTTGATTCATCTCTATTTACAGTACAAATAAATCTATAGATACTAGCAGCATTCACAACATATGATCAGACATTCAAGCAACACTAAAAACGTTAAATAACATTTTTAAATAGTTCTATAAACTAATTTGTTTTGCTTCCCTATACTATATATATTTATATATATTTATATTTATATATACTATGTATATATATATATATATGAATTTATATTTATACTTCTACTACAAGTGCAAATGACTAAAAATAGTTTCTTTAAAGAAAAGAAACAGGAATAATAAAAGTAAAGTGACAGAAGTCCTTGGTCAGAGTGAGATGATTCTGGATCGCACGAGACTTACGAAATCTACATATACAAAATATGTGTAAAAAAATAAGTAACATGATCACGTGAGTCCAGATTTAAAACTATTGCACATTCCTTCCAAGATGCACTTTTGTTTTTCAAATTTGCTCTCGAGTCGTTCAGATGTGGTGAAACATGTGGCTCAGATCTTCACCAATCTCGGGGATATAAAATCTGACTGGAGAATCTACTGCATAGAGTTCCTTATGTGGACAGAGTGAGTTTCGGAGCTACAGAAACCATTGTCCTCCATTCTTAGTCTCTATAAAACCCTATAAAGAAATAACCAACAGATGTTCAGCATTTCCAGCTTGATTTGACCAGCTGTTTATTTTTTCTTTTTTAACTGTCTGAACATTCAGTCTTTATTTATCTACAGGGCCACTTTCATACTAGAGTGTCTTTACTATTTTCACTTTTTTTTTTACAACACTTTGTCTCATATAGTGGAATTTGATATAGTTTTCTTCACTATTTCTCTGAAAAATACTTTGATTTGGCACATTAATGTATAAGAATTTGTCCAAACAGATGATATATCTCTGACAATCAAAGTGACATAAATATTTCTCTAGATGAAAAAATAACATTTAGTGATTCTTTTTAAAAGCATCAAAATCTCACTTGTCGCACAGTGGTGAAGAGTGCAGGTGCTTTTCCTAGCAATGACATTTACCATAGTAATGGGAGCCAATAAATAGATACAATAAAATAAATATAAATTTTTTTTAAAAACAGCATTTTTCAGTGTTCTTTCTGAGCGAAGGAGCCTTTTTCTCTCCACTTAGAAGCTTTTCAGTTGGTCACAAAAATACTACACTCATACTGAACAACGCATCAGAGCTTATACATTATTTACAGTGAATCACACAAGGGTTCGAGAGGTGCTGGCGACGATAACATCCTCCTCCTGGTAGGGGGGGCTTTATAACGGTCTCCCCACTTTGCTGGGACCCCAGCCTTCTGCTAGGAGACTATATTCACAGTTTAATTACGTGTCAATCTCAACAAACTAGCCTTGTACTTTTTTTTTTGGCACAAACAGTGGCCACAAAGATAAAACAGCCACTTAGAAATGAGCAGAAAAGTCTCGGGGGGGGGGGGGGAGAGAGAAGGAAAGAAAGTGGTGACAGTAACAGAACAAGTGGAGTAAAAACATATACAGCTGTTGAAAATGTCATGCTAAAGAGTGAGCAGGTCAAAGATAAGACTGCAGAGTAGAGCCACTTTTTAGTCTGAGTTTCACAGTTCATACTTCCCCAGCTGTACTCTCCTCCCTCCTCCAGCCGGTTGTCCTGACTGCGGGCTGCAGAGTCTGTCATGAGAATGGCTGCCGGAAGAGTCCAATCACCACAAGGGAACTCAAGAGATCTAATCCTACAATGATCTCATTTCAGCCAGATAACGCTTGTGATGACTAGAAGCCATGTCTGTCCCACTCTTGTGTTCAGAAAGACAAAAAAAATAAAAAATAAAAATACAGAGATTAAAGCAATAACAGACATATACATGCAGGGGTTTTCACACTTCAGCAAAGAACCCGCACTCGCCAACACCTCATCCCAACCGGGTTAGAGTGGATTAAATGGAAATATGAATGCTTTCATTTTCAGAGTTTGCAGAGGAAAGGTTTTGGATTCATCTGTCTGTGTGTAGAGCAGAGGGAGAGGCGCTGAAGCTGAGCGGGGCTATTTGTTGGGTGTGAGAGCACTACAGCACAGAAATAAACAGGACCTCATAATGAAGCAATGCAGATGAAGAGGAGAGAGAACAGCTGGAAGAGAGGAGGGGGAATGTAGAGGGGGCAAGAGTGCTGCTCTTTCAGGAATAGATAGTGATGACCTCGCGGCCGCCTCCGCGAACCAGAAGGACTCGGTTTAGACCATCGGTGAGGACCTCAAGGAATTCCATGTCTGTTAGGTTAAAGTTAAAGAAACAACTGGAGGAAAATGTGCTTTTCAGTTGGGATTTTATGGAGTGTGGTTTGGTGTTGTGGCCTGTTAGTGTATCTCATTCAAACTCTTTTGAAGGTTATTGTTTCACCCTCATAAAACAATAACGAGGGGTAAAAAACCCTATGAGTTTTTTACTCTGTGTCGCGGTCCAGTGGAGTTGCACTGACCCCATGTGCACTTTTACAAGTTTTTTTTTTTTTTGTGTGTGGTTTCAAAAACTTTAAATGTGGCAGACAGCTTCCTAACTTTTTGGGTAATATCTTTGAGTTTATTCAGTCTGTAAAATATTTTAGTCTATTCCTAGCAACAAAAATGAGAACTTTCTTCAAAAATACCTAACTTCTATTAACCAAGCTTAATAAAAAAAATAAAAAAAAATATGTACTTACTATGAAATTAAATTAAAATATGCCTATTAAAAGAAACATACTTAGTGCCTAACACTATCTATTAAAGGTTTTCTCTGATTTAATTAAATCATCACTTGAAAACTTATTTCAGTGTGTGACCCTTTATGCTTCTTTACTCACAACGATAAACAGCAAACTTGTTTGTGCTCATTTTTGCAACATTAAATAGCCAAAAGAAAGGAATATTTTTCTATGTATAGAATTGTATATACTGAAATGCTTTTTCACAGTGAATACAAATATCTGTACTGCCCTTGTCAGGTTAGTCTACTGGGGGTCTGTATGAACCTACTGGTGGTCTGTATGAACCTGTAGACTCTAATGTTCTCCCAGCGTTTTTGGTTGCTTTCATCATGCTGCTAAAAAGGGAGACACTCTTTTTTTACACTTTCTATTTGAGATTTCTGTGATGAAAGCTGTTCATGTTCTTTCATCTCCGAAGAGAACTTTTTAAAACCTCCCAGCATGTCTTAACATCACCTCACAGACCAATTTTATTTTAGTTACTCTGTTTCCCAGATGTTTAAGTCTTGAAGGAGTCCTGTTGGTTTTATGGGTTCTCCATTTCAATTAGTGGGACCACAGAGTTTCTGGCTTCCACAAAGCAATAGAAGCAGAGTTATAGCTCCTCTCCCTGATTGCTGCAGTATGACCACAGAGATCTATAAAGAACTACAGGTATTAGATTTTATCCAAGCATGCAGAAAAAAAAATCTGAAAATATAGACAGGCAGTTCTAAAAGCTACAGCTAAGAGTCTGAATATTTTTGTCAGTAAAGGTTTTTCAGTTTTTGCTTCTTCATACAAGTTGGAGGTGAGCATTTTTACTCCGGGGAAATATGCCAAAGATGTTTTAATATAAATTAATTCTTTCTTGCAGCATCATAATCTTACAATGAAAAAATAAAATAGAATAAAATTCTACTTCTATGTTAAGTTAATGTGTTGAGAAAATAACTTTTTGATATCCATGATTATCCCTTCAAATAAATGTAGTTTATAACATTTATTTGAAGGAAGAATTAATTCAGGGTTTCTTTAGGCTCCACTAACTCAAATGTAAGACTTTTTAAGGCCATTATGAATGGAATTTAGACCTATATCTCTGCAGAACTCTCTTAACTGCTCACAAATTCACACTTACCCATGGTAGAGACAAAAGGGGAACTAGGTTATTACGGGTATATTAGCAGCTAGTTAGCGGTAGCCTCAACTGTCTCGAGTCATACAACGCAATGAAGATGTTTGAGTGTGACTCAAACTTTTGCCTAATAGAAAAGTCCCAAGAGAAAACAATACACTAGATATACAAGACTAAATAGTCCTGCCAAGACTAAATTTAAGACATGTGATTAATGTACTAAAGGCTCACTTATTTTTAAATAAGTTTAAGACATTTTTAGGCCTTAATTTTAGATATACGTAAGTCAGTCTTAGGGAACCGAATGGCCTGGTGTGCACTTTGGACAACCCTGCATTCGATTCTCCTGATAAAGGATACAGTTCTCATCACCTGTCCGGTTCTTGGGTGCCCCTGGCATGTTCAGGAGAACTAGTTTGGCCTCTGAGGACTTTTTAAGGATGACTTCATTCAACCGGAGCGCTGTGTGCATGCGCCGCACATTAGATTGGTTCCTGAAAGGAGACAAGACAAGAGAAAAGGTCAAACTGATTCCCGCTGGTTGTTTTGAAGCATTTTGTGATGCTCAGAGGTGAGACAGATGGCAGATGCACATTCGCACGTTTATTTTTATAACATCCTCAGCTTATCATGTGCCTGACTGGATGGGTATGAGATGTGGATTAATGAAATGAGGTTCATGGGGACTTCAGTACTTACAGGTTCTCCCACTCTCTGCAGCATTATAAGAAGAGAAATAAATCTTTATAAAAAAAAATTCTTATATATTTTTTTTAGAAAATGTGATCCCACCTAAAAACAACCTCAACATCTTGTGTTCTATGGGGAATGCATTTGATTTCCGATACAACAGATATCTGAAGCTTAGTATTGGTCAATACTGATCTGATACAAAAAGCCAGCGCTGAATTGAATTAAAATGTTTCTCTTTTTTTTAAAAAACACAAACATAAATGTACCAGATTATAAATTTATTTGATAACTCTGTCCCAGTACAGCACATACAAATATGCCAATAACTTTACACTCTTGGTTAAACATGTAAAAGCTAAACAACTTTAATTTGTTTAGTCAGTTCAGTTATGACTATAGCAGCTAAGGTAAAATAAATAATAAAGAAACAGAAACAGACAAAAACAATAGGCTAACTATCTTGGTCAAACATGCAAAAAATTAACTTCAACAGACCTTTTAAATGATTCAGAAAGGAATTCTTAATATAATGTACAAGTAATAATAAAGAATGACGTCACACAGAGCACAAAGCATAGAATTAAACTTAGTAGATATGCCATTATGAATTAGGCACATTGTCACTGATACCTGATCTAGAAACTTTTTCTATATCAGGACCAACACAGATATTGATACTGGATTGATGCATCTCTAGCTAATAGGTCACAGAGCATGGCTAAGTACTCACGGCTTCATGTTGAAGATGTCCTTGATGTCATCGTGTGTGGTCACTCCGAGAGGCTTGGCCGCTTCACCGTCACACTTCTCCGTCCAGGTCCTCTGGATCTGCTCCCCGGGACTCTGAGCCTGCTCTCCGGGGGTCAGCGGGGTCGCTGGGGTGGCGGGACTGGCTGGGGTGGTGTTGTCATGGATGAGCTGGACCTGAGCAGGGAGGGATACAGGGGAAGAGGCCGACTTTGACTAATGAGACGAGAGGAGAAAGAGGACGAATGTGGATTCACGCACATGTTAACGTGGAAAGTCGAAAAGTCACAGTAGAAGTGGAAATATGGGAATGCAGGTAAAGTTACAGAGAGCCACAGTGTTTGAGAGAGAAGAGGAAGGAGAAATGGGATTAAAAATTTCTGTTTGTGTTTCTTCAGCACATTACCTGTTTATCTGAACACACACAGGTTCTTCATGGCGTTAGAGATAAAGCTGTTGTCAGTTTAAAGGAAAATAGTGTTCCCACTGGACTGAAATGATCCAAACTGTTGCTAGTAGTAGTAACAGCAGTCTTACATTACAGGAAATACTTTTGATATTAATCCCTTAAAACATCTTCCAAAATACAATGTTCTACTTGGTATAGTTCTGTTCTGAGCTAACTTTCTGCAGGCATACTAGTGAATTGGACTCTCTTGTTGAGGCAGATCCTACCTCTTCTTCAGGTTTCTCCTCTTTGCTGGTGGCAGGCGGCTCCTCGGTCACACTCAGCTGGGTGGTCACGGCGGCTGGGTTCTTACGGCGAATAGATCCGCGGGAGGAATCGGTGATGCTCTGGATCTGTGAAGACAGAAAAAGGAGAGAAAAGAGGTGTGATACATACAGATGTTTTGCTCTGTTTTTATTATTACACTCACAAGGTGTATGACATTTATTAGTCTCTCACATTGCTACAAAAGACCAGACCCTTTTGTCTGGTCTTCCTTCAGAAAGGAACTTTTCTGAAGTGTTCCTTTGTCTTTATGGCACTATTTGTTCACTTATATTCTCCAACGAACCTCTTTGCTCAAAAAAGGACTATATTTACTAATTCAATTGCATCCAAAAGCAGTTGGGTGCACTGGAATTATGTACGTCAGATTTACAGATTATTTCCAAAAATGAGCACAATCACTTTTGCACTTTCATAAACTTTAATATTTAACATAGTAACTGAGAGTCAGAGATGGGGCTCTGGGATGCTTTGTGGTTTTCTTTGCATGGCATGATTTAAAGGGGATGCACTATGCATTTTCCAGCCAGATAGTGACATTTTGTACAATCAAGTAACTATGTATACCAGACATAACTTAAAAGTTAAAACTTAAATCTTAAACATCACAATTTGATGCCTTGATATTGGCCTCATTCCAACACTCCAGCTTCAGTCTGTCATCACAACAATGCTTCTCATCATGCTGTTAACAATCACTAGAAGTGTTGGACTAAGAATAAATTCATATGATGAACTCAACAGACTCTCAGGTCCACCAGGCGCTTACTAGTTGCTGCAGCCACTAGTCTGAAGGAGCTGAATGGATAAGGCATGGAGCTCAGTGAGGAGAGCTCAGCTGGAGACTACAGCTCCAAGGAGTTTTGTGCAAACAAGTGAGATTTGTAAGAAGCTTTTATGTACCCTTGAATGGCTGAAGATGAAAGGATTTCTCAAACATGCATGAAAGAATCAAAGCAAGACTACAGGTATATTTCTGATGAGGGAATAACACTACAATGCGATGTAAGGCTCAAAAAAGTACATTTTACACTATACTCCCACTCCCCCCCTTTAAACTCTGGGAGTATTTGCTGTGATGTCAGCTTCTGTAAAACTTAGCAATTGTCTTAAATGCGCTAAATGTTTTTTTTTTGTTTGTTTTTTTTTCTCCAAATGATCAACTTCAGTTTGTTTGGAAATGGCCTAATGACTTTTCCCAGATTTATAGAAGCTACAATTCCCTGGACATTATTACTGATTTCTTTCCTCCTTGGCATAGTCTCTGCTTTTGTCGTAGTGGTCGCACTCGCTCATAGTGTAGTGAGTGTTGTTGTATTTGATTGGGATTACCTGACTCTTTCTCCTTTAAAATTCTTGTCAAGCAACAAAGGTATATGGTAGTTTGTTTTTCCAAAGACTATATTGACAGTTTTAGAAACCGTGTTCTCCCTATAACTCTATATTAAGTGTAATTTAAAGGAGTAACACAAAGACTTAAAAATGTTATTTTCCCACCTCTGTCAAAACATTGTCATGCTGTCAAACACAGCATGAGAGCACTTGCTGTTCTGGCTGTTGTCAACTCCGTGATAGAGAGGATAAATATGGTGACCCACTGCTCTGATTTAACACAAGATCTGCTTTTGTCCAGAGGGTGTTGTGTGTCATATTAATTCAAATCAAGCCAAGCAATGCCGAGTCGGCTTGTCAAGTCATGTCAAGATAATGTGCGCATATCTGCGTGCTTCTAAAAACAAAACTTTGACATGAACAAACTTCCTTACCTCCCTCTCACGCTCGTTCTTGGTCAAGTTGATCTGTTTCAGCATCTGTGAGCGTTGTTCCATCACCAGCGTCTTCTCGTACGTGTAGGCTGAGATGTCACTCTCATGCTGAGGGAAAAAAATATATTTTATTTGTCTGTTCTTCCATGTTCTAAGAGTCCTTGCCAGATGTTTGTTTACACACAAATGGAGAAGTGAAGAGATATGTTCCTCCCCTGAAACCAAAATGTTTAAAAGGAACAGGTAAAGTCTGAAGGATGTTGTGCCAATTAAAATGTATTTGGTGAACAATAACAATTATTCCTGTGCTGAGGCAGAGGGATACACAGCAGTCATTTATCCTTGTGTGAAAAAATGGTAGTTGTGTTTACTGAAGCAACCGGCCGAGCCTGAGGCATTGCTGGATTTTCTAATTATTTCCCCAGCTGAGTGGTTCTGACATTAAAGTGCTTATGAATGCTCTAGAATGCATGTTGTTTTACTTACACAAACGGTGTGCTGCCAGCTTTTAGAAAACTCACCATTTCAACAACTTCCACCATTGCATCAATGCGGAGATGATACAGGAAAGTAGTCAGGTCCTTTTTCATCTGGATGCTGTTGTCGTCCATCTGGGCCACAGTGAAGATGCGCATCTTGCACTTCCTCCAGACCTAAAAATTCCACAAGATAGTTTATCCTTTTGTTAAAACATGTCCAAACTCTTAAGACTGTTAAGCTGTATTTTGCATGGATATAATTGCAGATTAGACATTAATATTATTTTTAAATGTGGATTTCGCCAGTCTCCGTTACTATTGTGGTGGTAACTAACAGTACCTTATGTTGGCGGAGCAGGAAGGGCAGCAGCATCAACATGCCTCCATCATGGACGATCCACCACACATCGATGTGACCCTCAGTAAAGCGTTCGCCGTTGGATGGGAATGCTGAAATGTTCTTTGGTACAAGGAGAGCGAGGCGGGCAATGGTGGTTTCTCTGACCAGCTCTGCAGATAAGGCAGAAATGTAAGGCAAAGCCTGAAAAAATTCTGTTTTGCACTTTTATAAAAAAAAACTTCCCACTCTATATCTAAACGCACAATATCTTTGATTCTCCCTGGCTGACATTAAATCAGGCCTAAACCTGTTAGTAAAAATATTTACTAAAACCCAGAATAATTTGAGAGAATATTTTTAAAAGATTGTTTTCTCTAAAGTTAAAATTTTACATAAATTGAAAATACTATGCCTTTCATCAATTTTGGAAAGCCTAAATGATGATCTCAGCACTTTGGAAGCTTCTGATGGAAAGAGTTAGTGTCAACGTTTCAACTAAATTGAGTGATACCTGTGGATGTAGTTTAAGGTAAACTTGAAAACAGACTGATTCCTTGTTTGACATAAAAAGAAATCAGCCAATCACAGGACAGAGATGTCATCACATCATATTATTCAGTACAGAGAGGTTTTGTCAGAAATTAATATGAACAAAAAACAAAGATCTTGTGAAGATACAGGCTGAAGCAGGTAAAAAAGTGACATTATTTACAATGAAAAGAGTCCTGTATTGAGAAATGACAAAGTTAAATTGAAGTGAGAATGACTAATGACCATTGCTATATTTGGGGGGAAAAGGGTGAAGCTTGCCAGACTCAGACACCAATACAACAGAAAAGCATTGGATGCTTTCACTGTGAGCAAATGTTTAATTGAAATATTTGGATTATTTGGATATTTCCAAGAGGAATATCCAAAACATTTAATGTAAGTCATATAGTTTAATACTACTAACTACAAAATAAATTTGTGTAAAAATCTGACTTAGAAGAACATACAAAATATTTTAAAAGTCTGTCTTTCTCATTGTTCTGCCCTTTAGCAAATAGAAAGCACTAACTGACTTAAAGCAGATTAAATCAGTGTTTAATCTGATTTCAAGTCAGACGCTGAGAAAAAAGGTTGTTTCCTGGATGCATTAAGTTGAAATGAAGACAAATTGGCCAAGTTTAAACTTAGCAATAAAATGGGGAAGAAAGTTGGTGCCAGATGGGTCAGTCTGAGTATTTCAGAAACTGCTGACCTACTGGGAAAATACTGGGATGAAAATTCCCGAATACAGAGGGAATTTTCATCCTTCTGTGTTAGGGGTTAATGGTCACGCTATTGCAGTTTAAGATTACAGATGGAAAACAAAAGCTCAAATACTATCTCATTACAATGCCATCACAGAACATGGTGAACTTTGAAGCAAATGGAATGACGCAGTTCCATGGGAAATGAAACTTTGAAGCAAACAGAAGACCATGACTGCTACTGTCAACTAAGAAGTAAAAACTGAGACTATAATTCACACAGAATCACCAAAATCACTAAAGTTAGAAAAATTTCACCAGATCCAATTAATCTCCATATCTAATTATTTCCCACTGATTTCTTGAGCATGACAATGAACTGAATGTAATTACTCAAAGGCCTTTGCAGTCCTATGCAGCACCTTTCAGATGTGGGAGATTTGCTTCATGAAAGCTAAGAAAGCATATTCAGTAAAGTAGCCGGTGAGTGTATTTGTCTGTTTTTCAGAGAAAGTGTGTTTTGGATGATGTCAATTCAGTTTGGTTCAATTCAGTCCACTCACCGCTAATTTCAGTTCAATTCAATTTAGTTCTGTTTAATTCCACTCAGTTCAGTACTACTCTGTTCAGTTCAGATCCACACAATTCATTTCAATACAGTTCAGGTCAAATTAGTTCAATTCACACAACCCTCAATTCAGTTCGACTCAACTGAGATCAGTTCAAAACAGATCTAGACAATTCAATTAATTCACTTCTTAATTCAGTTTAGTTAAATTCAATTTAGTTCAGATCAGATCAAATAATATAAGATAAGATTGACCAGGTCAATTCAATTCATTGACTATTTAATTCATTTCAGTTCAGTTAAATTCAATTCAATTTAACTGAAATTGGTTCAGTTCAGATCTGATCAATGAAATTAATTTCAGTTCACTTCAGATCAGATCAGATCACATTAGATCAAATACGTTCTATTCAATAAAACTTAGTTAAACCCAAATTGAAACTAAGCATACCAATGAAGTTCCTCCAGGTTTGGTGCTCGTCTCCTTGCTTCCAGTTGCGTGGCCAGGAGACCAGCACAGCGTTGTGTTTCAGGCCTCCCAGCCCACTGGCCTGCAGCAGATGAGATGTAGCATCACGGAGGTTTGAGGAGACGGTCACCTGACAGAAGCCCTTCACCTTCTCAGTCTCCATTAATTTACGCAGTGCCTGCAAAGTAAAACAAGAAATGTCAATTTCACAATAACTATTCAGAATCGTACTAAATGCACACGTAAAATAATATTTTTGAATTTGCTAATTACTCATTTTCATGTGGAATACAGATTTACAGTACAAAATATATACAACAAAAACATTTCCAATACATTAACTTGGGAATGCGAATGGATGCAGCGCATTGAGTATCCTGATTTCTTTTAACTATCAGTGCAGATTTAGACTTGAATGCTTTCTGTGGTGCTCAGAATAAAAACGTTGATCGGAGGTGGCAGACTGTCGTCAGACTGTGAAATGCTTCCTGCCTGATCTGCACGCTGAGCCTGCTCGGAGTTCGCCAGGTAGGTGCCCTCCAGAGCCGTCCCGACGATGGTGAGACCTTTGCCTGCCTTCAGCTGGTTGGTGAGAGACAGCAGACGAGGCTGCTCCACATTCTGCTCCGCATCTGTGCTAACCAGCACCAGCAGCTGAGGTCTGAGGGAAGAGGTGAGCAGAAAGCAGAGGACATGAAATTTAGAGCAGACAAAGTAGGTGAATGAGAAAGAAAAGAGCATAGAGAAAAAAAAAAGACATTAGAAAGCAATATGAATGATTCACATGTTGACATGGATGAACAAACAGTTCTTGGAGTTTGACAGGTGTGACTTGAGAATGACTGAACACGCACAGACATGTTGTTCATTTCTATGTTAATTGGAAACATGTTTGTGTGTGTGAGTGTGTGTCATACCTCCAGTTCTTGGTGTGTGGTTGGCCTTCCTCAAGGCGCATGAGAGCGTATCGTGCAGCGCTCAGAGACAGACCGCGTATCCCATCACCCCATTCTTTCTCCGCACTGTGACACAACCAATATTTTTCAGTCAGAACATGAACAGGTTTGTTGCTTCACATTCAGATACAAAGGTCAAAAGGGCAAAAGCTGCTGAGATGCAGGCTCTGCAAGAAATAAAACGTCATATTCATCACATGATACAACGTCTTGCAAAACTACATTGCAAAAACACCTAATCTTACCAAGTATATTTAGTTTTTACTGCATATTTCTTAGTACATTTGAAAAAAGAAAACATCTAACAAGCAACTTTTTAGCCAAGAACAGGAGCTTATTTTAAATCAATAATTACTAAATATAGAATAAAAAGAGGCAGATTTTTCACTAACATAGGAAAATGTCATGTTACACGTGTCAGATTTTTATGTACACACTACTTTCAGTTAAGATTAAACCGTTGTAATCATAGTTATGGCTTTAATTCATTGAAACAGTCTGTTACTAATAAATTTTATTTTTCCACCATTAGATAAAAAATATAAGGTCTTCTTTCCCAATACATCCCTCTTGTGGTAACATTACATTAAATTAGAAAAGTTAATGTTTAAGAAATACTCATAGCAAAAATTGAATCATGAGTTCTGAGTTCACAGAAGACAAAAATGCTTGAAACTAAAACAAAACACTAAAACGTTTTTAAGTAAAAATCAAACCAAAAAGTTTTAGTCTTGAGCCGTAATCATCAGATGTTCATCACCTTCTTGTACACTCACCCTGCAAACTCAATGTATTTGTAGATAGAGCCAGCGATCCCCATGGCCACTATGGCATAGTACCAGGAGCAGAGGAACATGAGAGTGAGACACAAGCTCATCCCAAGGAAGGACAGAGCCCTAGAAAAGCAATATGAATTATTTAGTCCACATAAAGGAATGGAGGTTTGACTTGACACATAAAATCTGAGATGATGTCAAGAGCTGACCAGTGATAGAACTTGAAGCGGGGTCTCCAGTTTGGAGTCCTCAGGAGTGTCTGGAGGGCACAGGCCAGATTCACAAACATATAGCACATCAGGAAAAACCTGCAGGACACAAAGTAACTCAGGTTAACAGCTTCTCTTATGAGAACTGACAAATTGGGATCCTCAAAATGGAAATGAAGGGAGAGAAGTTGTGGTGAGATTAATTTTGAGTGCACTGGCATTTCTGTTTAGGCGAACTGAATGTTCTGAGCTCTCCTACTATTGGTTTTTAAAACTAGAAATTAATTTAGTTTTCAGTTCTTACATGGAGAGGATGGGAGCCACAGCATCCAGGGAGGCAATGAGGATGCCGCTTTCACAGATACAAGCTGTCAGCAGGAGAGACCATGTCGGTTCTCCATTAGCCTTTCCGTGGCCAAAGATCTGCACAAACAGAAAATTCATTACCACAGCTTTTAACACGGTTTTGTCTGCATGCGGTACCACTGCTCTTGTTCCTGTAAATTAGTCACTACGTTCTGATTGTGAAAGCAACAAAAACTCACCCGAAGGGCGGGCACAATGCCATCCTTGGCGATGGCCTGCAGAAGACGGGGAGCTCCCGTCAGGCTTTGGAGCCCTGCCCCGCAAGTGGAAAAGAAAGAGCCAATTACGATCACCCATGGTGACGGCCAAGCCAACGTCCCAATGACCAAGTTCCCATGCACGCCCTCTCCGAACCTAAAAAAGGAGATCAACAATACTTTAAAACATCAAACAGTTGCTTTTCTCAGACTAAATGAAGTGAAATTGAGCAGAGTAAATCAAATTGCTTTCAAACGCCAAACATGGACTTACTTGTCCCTGAGGACCACCCCCTCAATGCAGGCACCAAACAGAAACACACTGGACATGTCTGGGAAGTTATGCTTCAGGAAAGGTAAGCTACCGCACAGAGACAGTTGATATATTTTCCAAATGACGGGTAATACATCCACTCAATTCTTAAAATGCATTTCATTTTATGATCTAGTGGTTAAGTATATTAGCAAGGAAAATGCAGCAATCAATATTGTTTAGTGGAGTATATAAGCGATCAGTGACACTGTAACAAATATCCCTTGGGTTTATTAACTTGCACTTGCATACGCAGCCACATAATGTGATTAGAAGTCCTAATCAAATTTGTGTAGACTACAAGCTGATTATTTAGAGAAACACTGGAGGTTATTCAATTCAGCTGCTTCTCTCTGTTCTATGGAAGAAAATTGATAACTGCACAACAAGTTAGTATTATAAATCATGACCTTTGTTTTAATGTAGATAAAAATAAACTAATATAAAAAGTGGCCATAAATTGACTTGGAAGCAAACTTTATAGATGAGGCAACAATATTAATAATGCATGATAACTTTTAACTAAGTGCTAAAATGAGACGAGTATCATCACAATAATGACCTTTCCAAATTTAAAACACTGACCTTTAATTATGAGGTTTCCTGCCGGCCACAATCACGTTCTTTTTTTAACTACAGCTAAGAAAACGCCTAAGTTCATGATAGCTTAAAATCCTGTCAGCGATAAAGTATCTGTCTGACATAGGAGAACCTAGGCGATGTTTCTTAAAGTAGTGTAATCTATTTTTAAAACGTTCTTGTTTTGAGGATGAGTGTGGTGCTGAAGGCGCAGTCATACGAGGATACAGACAGTGGAGGTGGTTGTGATGGCTGCAATGGTTCCAATGGGGATTGACTTCTGGGCATCACGCAGATCGCCGGAGCGGTTGGATCCAGCCATGATTCCTGTGGAGAAAGTTGAAGCAAACAGCACCAAGATTACGAATGCATACACATAAAAGTTTTGTTAGTTTGATATTGAATGAGGACAAGACAAGTTTGTGTCCATAGCACATTTCAGCAACAGGGCATTTTGTCAAATGCCATCATCAAAATCATCAAGAATCAATGTTCCATTTATTATTACCGTGACTCTAAACAGGTGAGGTTTTAGCTTTGATTTAAGGGAACTAAGTGTTTCAGCAATCTGGAAGCTGAAACACTATTATTCCAGATTACTGGAACAACATTCAGCTGAATGGGGATGCAAGCAAATAATAAAAAAAGAAAACAACTGGAAGCAATTGTCACCTGTCACTGATGGGAAGTAAATGCCGACCAGCAGAGTGAAGAAGCTGGTGATGTCGGCTAACACGTAGCGGTTAGCGTTGGTCAGAGGGTCATCATGGTCCTCCACTGACTCCAGGATAGGTTTGGCAATCAGATCCCCCTTCTCATAGTAGGTCCCAAACAGGTTGTCTGTTGGTGATAAAATGTGTTGACAAGAATAATGGTCCACACTGGTCACTACATAAGAAGAAGCTTAAAAAAAGTATTGTTTTAACTCAATCCATCTATTCAGAAAACAGGACATTCTTTAATTTTTTGCTTCACCTACAATTATGAAAATCAGAAATGTTTTTTTAACTATGATATTTTAGTAATTTTGAAGTCAGCTGACTGTTCTTCTCTTTTGTGCTCACAGAAGTCCTCAGATGGAATCACGACAAAAACACCTCCAAAGTCAGAATAGTGATTGGGAAAACTGCAGGCAGCCCAGCAGCCCAGAATTAGTACTGCTTTTGTCCTTCTTCAACCTCTTTGACAGAACGCAATCTTTAATGAGGGAGCTAATCAGTTTTAGATGTCATTAACTGTGACAATAAAGGTTGTTACTGATCCATACATAGAAATGTCACAGTAAATCTACTCTGAACAGCAAAATACGAACAGTTTCAGGAGTGAAGAATCATTTTTAAAGGGCACAGTCCTTACCTTATGATTAATGCAGCGTTTTATTGTTAAATATCAGAATCAAATAAGGTTAATCTAGCTCTGCGCTTTCTAAAGCTAAGAGTATGGAACCAGTCTGCAGGAAAAGCTGTGAGTGAAGTGAATTGTGTCTGGCTACAAAACACTTCCAGCTTTGAGGAACATAACTGCTCGATCCAAAACCTGGTGTCCTTGTAAGAAAAAGACAAGGACACCAAGGAGCTTTTGTACCACATCCAATATTAAATGATATAAACAAATTCTATGCTGCAATCAATAAAAGAGAAGTTATTTTTATTTCTACCCTTACCAGAAAAAAATTGTTTCACTGAAAAAAGCAGCACTAAAACACTTTTCTTCCCCTTCTTTAAAATAACTTTTTTTTTAATGAAGCTTCTGTCGTTGGATGTTAAATTGCCAAAGCTTCAGTAAATGACCCAAGCAATGCATAACAAAACTTTTGTTCTCACTTTGCAAAGATGTAAACACCAGCAGATCCAAAAGAGTGGGACCCACCTGCCAGGACTCCGCTGGTAACCCCGGGAATTCCCTGGATCTGAGTCACGTTGTTGGCCACAAAATATTTGTCGCAGGTAGCGTTCAAGAAAGGTGAGTCACAGAACATGCGCCACAGCTGGGTGGTGACTGTCCCATTAGCGGTCTCAATGGTTTTGGCACAAACGTCAAAGTTCTTCCACACCAAAGTGCGATTCCCCAATATACAAACGCTGTGGAAAAAAAAAAACTTCTTGGCATCTTCAAATCACAAAATACTGCATATTCACATTATTGCGGTCTGATTTGATTTTACACAGCAAATTTGGCATAAATACTGTACTGTAGTAAATACAGCAAATATGATTACTTACTTTGTAAATAACATAAAAACCAAAAAGTAAATGACATTTTTCTGTTTTAAATGTAGCACTTTGTCTTTAAAAGGCAGTTGTTCTCTGTTGATCTACTAAATTCTGTAGTTCAAGTTAATCTGGATATCTGAGAAAAAAAACAATCATGTCATTTATGTTTAATTTGCTTCAAAGGGGACAGACTGTCTTGTAAAATAATCTTCCCCTAATTGGCTCTGATCAGTGGTAATTGAAAATTCTTAAACCCACAGAATTGACTTAAAGCATGTACTAAAATGCACTTTTTAGTAAAAAGAAAAATCCAGGTTATGCTCATATGCTCTGTTGTAAAAAATAGGATAATTTCTTCATTTTTGTCTGGAAAAATGCAGAAATGAGAAAAGCAGAAACAGATATTGGCCAGGAAAAACCTAATAAGTGCATATTTGTATTTTGCCAACAAGCAGCAAAACATTATATTTCTGGCATGCAGTATGCTCTCCAAAATTAGGCATCTTTCAGATCTGCTGGGAGGATTATTTTCTAAATTTAGCATTTCATGCAGACATGTCTTTCAGATACCACATTTGGTGCATGTATTTTTTTTTTTTAGGTCTAACACTTCTTTTTTCCTTGACTTGTCCTCTTTCTTCATTTTTCAGACCATGCTTCATAATGTTGTGCTATGACAAAGTTAACCGGATACAAAAAAGAGGTACTGCTCTGTAGCATTTATAGGAGCAATATTAGAAAATCAAACATCTATGCATAATACTGTATGATGCTGTGTACATAAGCAAGGATAGAAATATGCAAGACAGTGGTCTGTAGTAGTGACTCATTCAATACAACATTAATCAAGTTTGCTGCAAATCATAAAGCGTTGTTTTGTTTCTATGTGTTGTTTTTTTCTTCAGCAGCATCGATTTCAAGAGTAAAATGCATTTTCAGATGTCTCACGGTTTGATTAATGGTTGAGTTTCTTCTGCTGTTCTGTCTTAGTTGTCTCACTTACGGGAAATCGGGTGGCTCAATGCCGGTCTTGATGACTCCGGCATAGACGGCCAGTATGGAGAGGATGACACAGGCTAGAAACACCAGGGCCAGCTTGTTCACATACTTGACGCCAACAAATACCACAGTGGCCATGGAGGTCAGCAGGATGGTCCCATACACGCGCATGTTGTTCAGCAGGGCGGCTTCCGCCTCGGCACCCTCCAGGCCCTCAAGGGGGAAGATGGCTGCTTTGGGAGCTATGTAGATCTAAAGATAGGGGGGGGGTCACACATAAAACACACTTTTTCTTATGAAAAATCAGATTTTTGCCAGGGGGCATCTTGGAGGTGGTTGTTTCACTTTCACTTCTCATTTTCCACAGCGTATCAGGGGATTTCAACTGGCAGTCTTAACGCTAGAATCTTGGTCTTGTGAACTGTTAGCGGAAAAATGCATTACCTGTCAACCAGGGGAAAATAGACTAAGGGAATCATAACAAAAGAAGCCAGGAGCAGAAAAAATGAGGTGAGGAGAGAGTAAAACTCGTGATTCTTCCATTAACAATCCTCTGTTGCACACTATTGCTATTTGAACCCAATTTAATAAAGGAATTCAAGCAAGAAAATTAATATTTGAAAGTTAAGTGTCATTAATACACTGCTCCTATTACTAAATCCAAGAATAGCCCCATCACATCAAACTGTAAACCCACAATTACCATCAGTATCTGTCATCAACTCGTGATGATTCATAGCATTGCGGTTACATAAGCATGGGAGTTTCTTCCCTTTTTAAAAAAAAAAAAAAAAACAACCGTTAGGTTTCCACCACAAACTATTTAATCATTGTAAAAAGGTTATTTTTAAAAGTGCCAAGAATGAGTGGAGCGCTACGACTCAGCTCAGACGTTTGGTTTGAAAAGCTGATCTGATGTGAATAACAGCACATCACCAGGCAAAAAAAAAAAGAAAAAAGGAAAAAATCTCCTGCTTCACTTTGAACTCTGCATACTTCCGAAAATAGCAGCTTCGGTTTGTGTTCTTGGCTGGGGATTGGAGGATGAAATGTATTCAAATGGGGACTGTGCCGGTCTGTTCCGCACTATTCCGACGGGATTGTTTTACAATGGAAACTAAGCCAGCTCTGACCCAGAAGACAATATTAACCTCCAGGCATGATCAAACTCTGCATGACCTTAAGAGACAAGCAGAAGGAGAACGAATGATAACAGAATAAAATATTTTAATCATAAAATTGTCATCGTCAGAGCTGTTGGAGAGAATGCCTCTGTAAGCCTGTCAGTGTCTAGATCTCTCATTAATGCATCATCTGCATAATTATCCCAAAATTCCTTGCAGGATGTTGGGCTGCAGAGGAAGACAAGAGAAACAAAAGGCAGAAGAAGAAAGAAGGAAGGAGGAATGATAACACTTTTTGAAATATATTCAAGTAATCTGTTAACAATATGGACAGAATGTGAGTCTAAAATGGCTTCGATTATCTGTGAGGATGAAGGATTTTCATTTAGTACAAAGCAGACAGCAAAGCTGACATTAATTTCGTAACATGATGCATGCAGACGGTTTATGAGCGGTTTTATTTTTTGGCCGTGTCCACGCTGGTCTAACGCCTGTTTTGTATATAGATAGCTTTTTCCCCGGTTAGAAAATTTAGGCCACTTGTAGGTTTGTGGTCAGGATTAAAAATGCGAGGATCATCTTCCTGCTGCTGAGCAACAAAAATAGAGACAAGCACAGATAAGATTAACAAGCAATCGGGGTTGGCATGGGAACGCTGCAGCAGAAATATCTCAAGATATTCCTGACTCCATTGTTTGAGTGGGAGAAGACTGATCTCAGCTGTACAAGCATTATTTTCATTACAATAACACATGATTTGTACCGAAGACTAAATTAATTAGATCTTAACTTAATAAATACTGGTAAACAATTTCAAATATTGGCTCCATGATTTATTTTTAGGAAGATTTTTGTGAAAACAAATTATTTCTGTATAACTAATGCAGTTAATATAAGAACAATTGGAGGAAGGAAATGTAGGAATATTCTCCTTTATCAAAGGACTGATATAATTTTAACGTGTTTAGTTAAGAGATAACATAAGTGGATGACATAGATAAATAAATAAAAAACAAAAATTACAAAAAGTTGTTTTCTACTTTTGCAGTTTTGGTTTTCTTGTACTCAACGTTTTAGGATTTGAAAACCGTATCTATGAAGCAGAACATTTTGCAAAAGTTGTGCAAGCTAACAGATGTCTGGAATGTGTTTAGAAAACTGATGTTTTAGAGTTATTATCTGTAATAATCATAATAATAAAAAATAACAATAATAATAATAATAATAATAATAATCCACCATTAAGCTGCTGAAAGAGAATGTGGGCACACAACTGCAATAAGTAATATGGACCAGCAAGCTGCAAGTTTATTTTGCATCTTGGTAAGATGATTCATACCAGGAGCAGCTCAATGGCTCCCAGGATGTACATGGCTCCAGCGTAGGTGGTTCCCAGGTAGAAGCAGATCCCCACCGCGCCACCAAACTCAGGGCCCAATGAACGGGAAATCATGTAGTAGGAGCCCCCAGCTAAAACAGACACAAGAGTAACATTGGCATGCATATGTTTTCTTCATGACTGAGTTAGCTGTAATATACATCTGTTCAAGTTTATTTTAATCAGCTATATAATTTACTCTTTGCTTTCCACCAGTTAATGATTTGTTTATGATAACTTGATTAACCAAGCAGATTTAGTGTTCAGAATGAGAATCAGGTTACCACCAATCAACAAGAAAAAATTGTGGATCATTTGTACATCACTTCAAAAACAAATGGAATAAACCTGAAAGCCTGATTAATACACTTATAATAGTTTTACTTTGATTTATAAATATTCACCTTTCCATAATTAATATTAGTAATGCATTAATCCTTTGATATTACAGGGAACACTGGTGTATAACTATGTTGTGGTACTAACCTCTTCTTATTCTTACTTGTTAATACAGTGCCTTTATATTTATGTGAAACATTGTGGCAATTAATTAATTGTGCATAAATAAGTAGACCCTAATCAGCACTTCCCAACAACATAAAGGCTGCCACCCATTTTACGCCAGACGGTTATAATGGGTGTTCAGATCCAAGCTCCTTCACAAGCCTGTAATTTGCTGTGACCCCTGCTGAACATAAGATGTGGACCATTATTACTACGTAGCCCCACATTACAGACCGCATGCGTACAGCGACGCGTCGTCACACGGATCCAAATGTGCAGATTTGGGTTCTACTGGCAGGAATTTGGCAGATACTTTATTTTGTGTAAATAATGTATGACGAGAAAGTTAAAGAGCACAAGATCACAGACTAAAGATCCTAATGTTTCTGAATATATCAAGCTGTGCAGGGAGGAATGTGCCAAAAGCAATCCGTGAAAAGGGAAAATTTAGAAGCGGGCAGCATCAAACGGCGATGACTGTGTGGCGCCGGCGTCTGCTCACCCACCTGGCACTACTCCATTGGTAGCGATGGCACTCATCGAGATGGCAGTCAGCATCGTCTTCAAGGAGAGGGAGAGAGAAAAAAACATATTACATCTTCATCAGAATCTGCTTATTATTATGATAAAAAGTGTTTCTTAAATTCTCATTAAATACCATTGTTTTATACCTTCACCAAATGTTACAGAAAACCTAAAGTACGCTCTGAGCCCATTGTAAATATAGACTGCATCTGGAAATTATTTATGGTGCTTCATTTTTTCAACATTTTGTTATATTGCAACCTTACTCTCCTCTATTAATGTCCTACCCAACCTGATGGCACTTGAGGAGTATTGCAAAGAAATACTGTTGACCCACTTTATTGGTGGATCAACAATGTATAAAGCAAAAGTTGTGAATATTTATGTCAATGTGAATTTATTTGTTTTCTATATTTAATATCTGCAAAGTCCTCAAATGTTTTCTTAAATATTGTCATGATGGGGTATTTGTGTGTAGAATTTTGAGGAAAGAGATTAATTTAATGCAATTTGGAATAACGATCAACAAACAAAATGTGGAAATGGTGAAGCACTGTGAATACTTTCTGGATGCACTCTATGCAAAAACCTTTAAATAAAATAAATAACCTTTTTTTTTTGCAGTAGCATAATATCACACTGAAACATTTAGAAAATATGAGATTTAAATTAAGTACATTTAGTCCAACATCAAGAAACAATGGTTTTAAAAACATTTCTGGTTTTGTATTCTCTAAAAAAGAACAGAACAGATCTCTATGAAATCAAAATACAACTGTTACTCTTATAATGTAAACAATTCAAATATTAATTTATTTTTCATCTTTTTACACGATTAACAAGAGTTTCACTGGATGTGGAGATGTGCTGGTGGTACATCTACTACTGGGAGCCTTCAGTGACTGTCTGTCCCAGAATGTATGAGCAGCAGGGTCGAGAGTCAAAGCCTGGAATCAGCAAGGTCATGAGGACTGCTGACAACAAACACTGACAGTGTTTATTATGCAAGCATAAAGACAGGAAACAGCAAGCCTTAACTCCGCAACGCGTCACTATAATATCTGATAGATAGCTGTAATTGCAGGCACAGCTGCAGCTGGTAATGTATATCATTTTGAGTGCATTTGCTCATGAACCAAAGTAATGGAGAAATTAAATGCTTAGCTTAGTGACATTGATGAATCATTGAAGCTACTGGATATCCCCTTCAACTTTATGTTTCAGGCACAATTCATGGCTAAGCATTCAACATATCTGTGTTTACTATTCAGAAGATGCAACATAAACTCTGCCCCTTTTTAATTTTCTTGTTTCACTAATGACAGTCTTTGAGTTCTCTATGCATCTAAAACTCAGAGATATCTAGGCCAGTCCCAGTAGTTATACATATGAAACCTGGATCTAATTCATCATGAACCTGGGTATCTAACAGACCATGGACATTCTTACATTCTTCATTTTCCTTCAAAATATTTTCTTTTAGTCAGTGAAAGTGATTTTATTGACATTTTTTCTGGGTTTTCAAGAAATCTTTTGAAGGTTTTTGGACATAAGCTTATTTTATGATGACAATCAAGTTATATCCAATCTATGAATTAGTGCAGAACAAATGACTCTTAAATCCAAGAGATGAATCAATTGTGTCTACAATTAAATGAAGCTAAAGAAACATGTTTTTCATACTTCAATAGCTGAAACTAAAAATAGAAGACAAACCAAACTTTGACAAATGGGAAAAAAAATGTAATCAACAGCAAATTGATTTCTAAAGATATTTTTAACTGATGTGGCATGGATTAAATGCTGATTGAAGAATGATTCATGTCTTTGATTCTGTCAGATTTTTGATAAATTATTTTCTGTCTTTTAAAGACATGACTTTTCAGAAAACCGGAGCAATCTTTTATTTAATTTTCACTTGTCCATTGCAGTAAAGTTTTTAACCACACACACTGCACAGTATGCTGTTATAGTGAGGTACAAAGAATGGATGAGAAATCAACGGAGAAACAGCTAAAAAAAAATCTCAGTGGTGTAAAAGGAGAGTTCATATAATTCTATAGCATCACCCCGCTTCAACCCATAGTTATTGAGATATTTCTGCACCGGCCAAAATAGAATACTGAAATTACGTACATCCATGAGGGCAGGAAGACTGACAGTTTACAGCTATGCTAAAAGCTCATGCTTCCTGCTGGTTGACGGAATATATAATATTACAACAGGGCCTGTCAACAACTCTATGTGAACCAACAGAAACCAATCACGATTCTAATGTTAAGTCTGGTACTGAGTGGGAGAAAAACACCATCAGAAATGTAAGTGCACGCTTGAGTGGAGCTGCCTGTAACACTGACAGCCGGCCCTGGCTGCCCTGCAGAGGGTAGCAGGAAGAGATGTGTGCAGTGAGTGGAAGAACAGGCATGGGGGGGGGGGACAAAGCGAATAGCTATGTCAGTGGCTGAGACCAAAAGAAAGACCATGTGTTTGACAGTACAAAGGCTGCATTAAGATTTCATTATTCTTTCAAACACCATTATTCGGTTTCTGAGTGTCTTTTTGCGTTGTCACCACATGAAGGAGAGCAGCACAGACAGAAAGAAAAGAAGGGAGGAGGAGACGGGAGAAACCGGAAGATTTAAATGCCCTTTCACAAAACAGCTCTTACACTCCAGCTTTTTGACTTTTCTATTACAAGGGATGGATTAAAGAGAAATAATGCCTGTGCTGCAGAAAAGATACCTGGATATTAGAACAAAACTTCTGGACAACTGGATTTGAAAAAACTTGTTTTTTAGTCATCTACAACTCATGCTGCATTCACTTTATCTCTTTCTGCTTCCTTGTCAAAAGCTAAGTTTTATAAGCTATTGTGTTGGCTAACTTTTTTGTAAGGATAAGTTAGCTTTTCTCTATGCTTTATATCCTTGCAAGGAAATCAAATTGGTACTGTTTTCCTTTGTGGTAATTTAAAATTTAGATTTATTTACTTTGGTTTTACAGATATTTTCACTGACACATACAGATTACATTTAAGCAAGAATAGTAAGAGTAGGATTCCGAAAGTTACCCTCTAAAACCTTGAAGAAAATTAAGAAAAACATTTATTGACACCCAGACTTTGGTGAAATGGTACAAAATGCATAACTTTGAGGGTTTTTTTGTTATACCTATTTGAATATGGTCTGAGAAACCCTGCACTGATATGTGGGTGCAAACATTTGATGGATGGGTGATGAAATTACTGGTAACACAATAAAGCCTCACCTTGCTGAAACAAATATGTTTTACACACACTCTGTCTGTGTTCCCAGACAGAGTGTGTCTGGGAACACACTCTGAGTGTTCCCAGAGTGGCTCAGGAACATTCTGAGGTGGCTCAGAGTGTTCCTGAGCCACCATTTTTATCTCTCAGATCTCTTTAGATATTACAGGGAGCCTTAAAAGATAATGCATGGTACATTCCTGGAACCTATAATTAATTTATGAATCTTAAATGTAGCTTGTTGCTTATTACTTTCTTCCACATATAATTACTATTAGAGGTTGGTTTTGTGAACAACTATCTGACCTGGATTGTCTTTGTTATTTAAAATTGTTAAATTACACAGGGAATTAAATGTGACTCCTGAAAGAACCATGTTGGTTCCGGAAAGTATTCCACAGGTTATCGAAAATAATTTGGCAAGCTCCCTCAAAATGTTCACTAAATGTTCTTTGTAAGTTCTATAATGTAAGGGTAAGTTTCTAGAAAGTGCAAGTTCTGGGAAAGTGTCAGGAAATAACTGGTGAACTACACTAAAACATGTATGTTTGTGAAAGGTTTTCTGTAAATGTTTAGGAAAGTTCAAGTAAATAACAGAAAATAATTGGTTAATAACATGTAAGTACCAGGAAAGTACAGGTTGTACTATGCAGTGGTATCCAATATTAAGTCATACTATTTTAATAGCTAAGTAGGCCAACTTCTATATATTTTATGCAACTTTCTGACTTGTATACTTATATGTATGAATAACATAAACTGGTTTCTTTTGTCTGCTTCTCTATGAAATTTCAAAGTTTAAGTTTAATTATAAACTTATACTGTAAGTCTCTGATGGGACATTAAAATCTCATTTCCATTTTCAGAGCATTCTTTGCCAAATACAATGGACAAATCAAGAGATTCTGATAATTTTCCACCACAGGATGCAGAATGCTCAGAGTTATGTTTAACTTGCATCACATTCCCCTCAGTGAACACTGTAATGTGGTTAGAGCCACCTGAGGGCCCATTGGACTGATGATCTGGACTGAGAAGTGAGTAAGGCGCTGAATTTTGGTCTAATCTGGCCATAATGAGGCCACAAGCTCTTCTCCCAGCCCAGCAGATAAGACAGTAATTGTTTAAGTGCTTTATCTGATGTGGGCTGCAGCCACACAGAGGTAGCCAGACAAATACCCAATCACTGAATCACCATGCAACTGCAGAGAACAGTAATCAATTGAATTGTGTAATTTATGCTGTTGGTACCATATATGAGGATAAACGTGCAGCACAATGGGCACGCTGCACATTAAAGTCTGCTTATTTCAGCCACAGTAACTGGAAATAAAACAAGTCAAATTATGTAAGACAAGTTTGAAGACATTTGCAATACCTCCATTTATTCATACCAGAGACATAGTTCTGGCTGGTTCTGGCATAAAAATTAGGGATTTATGGCAAACCTATTGGACAGGTGAAGAGATAAAGTTCTCTACTATAGTAGGATTCACTGAGGTTAGCATCTTCTGCAGCCTTTATGGATGGGATTGATGTAGATTAAAACAGTGTTAGGTTGGTGAAATTTGTCAAAGCAACATCCATAAAAACACCATAGCCAAAGTTTACCCAGCGGATCAATAGTAATCACTTCTTTTTTTTTTTGTGGTTTGTGTAAAGACCCTGACCTGTGGTTTTTAATCATATTCACAGGGTTAATAATTGCTGTTAAGCATGAAATACAGAATATAACACCTTAGCTTATCATTTAATGTTTTCCTCAATTTTACTTTCTGCTATGACCAGCAGTTAATAAGGTTTTTTTTTAAGGCAAAATTGAATCAGTAGATGCTAACTTCAGATCACTTCACAAGCTATTCAGGTACTGGAGTTAAATGTTTTTATATGTTAATAAACAAAGGAAATCGAACTTCTTGGTAGAGACAATGGCAACCACAATGGACAGTGTCAAATGTGATTGATTGATACCTGCTGCTTCAAAAAACACTTGATGTGTCAAAGTAAAATCTCCCCAGGCGTAGAGTTCAGTAAAAAAAAAGGGATGTCTGGGTCAATAAGTCAAGTTTTCAGTGAAAAAAGTATCCAGAGTTTAGTCTTTCAATAGATTAGAGAAATATCAAGAAAGCTAACAAAACTCACCAAGTGAATCTTTCCTCACGTTTTATTTTATGAATAATTCTTAATGAAAGTCCAAGTTTTCCATTTTGAAGAATCCTGTTTTGCATAGTAAACATTCCGAACTTATTATTACTGAATCAGCCGCCTTTCGGTGTACAGAAACCACCATTGAGAAAACAGTATGCGATTTCCCTGTTTTAAGTAAATCTGAAATTGGGATATTTTTTTCATGTGTCTGTGTAATATAGCATAAGTCATATTTCAGCTGGCTCAAATTCTTATCTCTCTATGAAACCTGGAGTCTGTCCCCCTGCACTCACTTGAACCCACGGCCCCTCTGGTCTGTGAGCGAGCCAGCAGACAACGTCAGATTATGCTGCCGTGCCATCTGTCTCAGCCACATGAGGTACAATTGCACAAAGCTCACATATCATAGAGAAGTGGAATTTTCCTCCAAATGTGGTCTAAGTGGGAGAAGAGCTTCATTCGTTTCTAAGCCAACATGGAGACAAATGAGCTAAAGCAATGTTGTATGGAAAATGCAATAAGCAAAAGGGGCAGATTGGTTTTGTTGCTCCATAACCATGACTGCAAAGGACATCTTTTGTCTGTTTTGTCCCTGAGCTACAAACTCTGATGTGGCCTTTTGTTGACCTCAGAGCTGAGCAGAAATTAGTTTAGACACGACTGGAGGTCTTCCGGTTCCCTTAGTGCTTGCATTCCTAGCATGCTTTGCTTCTCAAATGCAGAAAATCTTTAAGTGGAGATTTGCCATTTCGATGGTGTATTATACACCTACAGTCCGGTGCGACAGTATTTGCTCTTTTACAGATTTATTTTGTTATCACTTTGTTGTCACACTTAAAAACAAATTGAAGCATTTGAGGAAACCTGATTAAATACAAAATGTTATGATCCATAGGTGTTTGGACTTTTAGCTTCAGTTATTTTTTGTTTTTTTATCTTTCCATTTTAATTTTTCTCTTGTTCAGTTATTTTGTTTTGAATGTTTCATTAGATTAGTATTTATTTCTGTTATTGTTCAGCTTTCATTTCCCCTTTCATATATATGTTTATTTGTTTTTACCTCATCCTCACCCTTCTATTCTGCTTTCTGTCTCAGCTGTTAATTCTTTCCTCATTTACTCTCTTTCCCAGCGGCGTCCACTCACCTGTAATTAGAAGGGTTTTTTTTTCATTTCCACTTCTCGTTTAGTATTTAAGTTCTTCCATCTTCTACATTTGCTGGATCTTTCCATTTGTGCCATGATTCCTCGTACCATTTTGTTCTGCTCTTCTGCCCTGACTCCCTGTGTGTTCCATTCGTCATCGTGTGTTTCCAGTTTTGTTTTTACCTAAAGGGACCTTTTTTCCTTTTTCAAACATTCCTTCAATTATGGCAAGTCATTCAGGTCTTGAAACAGCAAAACAGCCCCAGGCTATCACACAACCACCACCACAATGTTTGAATGTAGGTAGGAAATGTGGAGGGACTCATCTCTTTCTAAAAGCAAGCTTTTGTCTTTGCAGTGCACAAAATATTTTCCCAAAAATCTTGAGGATCATCAAGATTTTTATTTTTTATTTTTGGTAATAGTTTTGGCAAGCTGTGGTTTTCACCTTATAGCATCAAGATAGATGCTATTTTGCCCAGCTTTTGTATTTTTGATGAATCATTAAAGGTGAATTTAACTGAGGTAACTGAGACCTTCAATGCTTTTAATATTGTTCTGTTTTTTGTGATGTTTTGGATTAATCATAAAAAGACTGTTGAAGAACCTTTGACAGGCATTTTTGTGGAAATTTCCCACTTTTCCATGTCTTCATTGTTTTTGTGTAGTAAGATTCTAAAGATTTTAAATGAATCTCTGTGGACTGGAGTCAATCTGCTGCTCTTTGAGTTAATGTTATCCTACTTCCTGCTGTCACACAGGTTCTATTTAAGTGATTTCTCGATTTTATGGGTCATTTATCGAGCTTGATTGAATGAAACAAATGCAGCTAATCAAATTCAATTCATAATTTAATAAAGGTAGCACTGACCTTTTTCTAAAGTACCATTTGAGAATTGATTTTTGGATTTATTGAGCTTATCTTGGTCACAAATCTGAAGCATTTTTCATGCTGCTGCATTTCAGTACGCACTTCATCACGTGACGTCCCGGTGGAAGGCTTGCAGAGGAAAGCAAGAGTCAGATGAAGCAGATGCAGAGGATTATCACTTTTAGGCTAAAGTGCCAGATACAAACAGATTTTGTGAAAAGCTAAAGAGGCTGACAACTCAGGCAGAACAGGAACAAGATGGATGGTAGGTGGAAGCAAAAAGAAGAGAGAAGCAAAGTGACAAGAAAAGAAATTACTGAAAAACCACAGAGAAACTAAGAAATGGAAAGAGATTGGAGTGAAAACTGAAAGACACAAAAGGAAAAAATCACCCGAAACATTTAAATGAGTCAGTCGACCCTTTGCGTCGCAGCATTAGGATTCATGACCTGGGAGTAATGAGAATGGCAAAACAACTGACAAGTTTACATCCAGAATATGAAACGTCTCTTTATCTTCCTGACAAGCCTAAATTTATTATGTGAGATAAAGACACACACACACACACACACCAGATGTTTGAATGCTGCACTATGTTGACTTTTGCATATCATTTCATGGTTAACGGTGTCAGAGCAGTTCCACATGGAGGCACACTTTTTATTTAATAAAGATTTCCTGGAAAAAAGCGCCGAGCCTCGTTAATAATCTGTCAAAAGGCTGCTTGACAGCAAAAATTAGGACGCGTATATGTGTTCGGTAACAGATATGTGCAGCTGTGACTGAGCAGCTAATGAAAAGCGTGCTGTCAGTAATATCCCATCACTGAATAAAACATGGGCTCTTGCAGCATCCACGATTCCTTTACTCAAGTCCTGTGGCTTTCAATCAGGTGGGAATCGCTGCACACACATGCACACTCCTTCATCATGCGGCTGGCAACCCCTGGAGGTCTCAGTGGTTATATGTTATGTAATACGCTCAGGAGGAGAGGTGTGTGTGCGTGTGTGTGTATGTGTTGGGGGTGGGGGGTTTCTCATACACTGTTCACACTCTGGCTTATCGCCCCGGGGCTCTGCTCTGAGCTTGGTGTGACTGATAAGCGCTGTGTGTGTGCATGAGACTGAAAAGAGAGTGTGTGTTTCAGGCTTTAATCAGGGGTGTACACGCAGGGGCATTACGCTGTTAAAGTGTGTTAGCTTTAAATAGTTACTGCTATTCCACTGTCCTGTGCTGGTTTGTACTTGCTAGACAATTGTGTGCATCTGTTAATATCGTGGCTGTTTACATCCAAACACAAACAGACCTATCTATTCTTGAAGTAAGCAAAACAGCAATTTCAAGAGTGTATTTTTTGCATCAAGTCATTTTCTGCATAAGTGCTGTTTCATAATATTTCCAACTGTGAGAATGACCCGCATCAGAGAGTCTGTCAAATGAAAATGTGGATTGCAACTGTGAAGAAACTGGCTGGCAAACTGTTTGCAAATTTCCCAAAAATATATCTGACAGTTATATGTAAAAAATAACTTCAGAAAGTTGAAAAAAAAAATAAATAAATAAAGCTCTATTACAAAGAGACATTTTTATGCTCAACTGGATTCTACAGATTTACACACATGCACGTAGCAGCAAATAAAGCAAACTCCTTACTACAAGGACAAGGACTACATACTTTCTTTAAAAAGAATCCAGTGTTCCAGAAAATACAGACATACGTACTGAACACCGTACAAACAAGAAAACTGAAGATGAAACACCTTGATGTTCCTTCAATCCTATTACTGTCACTGTCATGGTGAATTCAGGCCTTCCCATGACCTTGAGACTCAAATTGCAACCCTATCCCACAGCACAAAGAGTCCTGCTGTTAGTTATCTGTGTGGATTTTCACACCGATTGTGTTTGACATGTTTGATGAAATCCATCGTCAGGGAACAAATATTGCAATTTTCCTTTCAAATTGTAAAATTGTAACCCTTTTCAGAGCAAATCTTACAAAAATACAACCGCCTTTGTTTGTGGGGGTCGGGGCCCAAAGCAATCCACAAATACCTGAAATCCTTAAATACTTGAGATCCATTCTAGAATTGTCTGTTAGTAGTTCCGTCACCAAATATACTTCAATACGCATTACTACACAGAGAGGAAACCCTCTTGGCATTACCAAAAAAGCTAACATCCACAGTACACAAATATGAAGACATTTTATCATCCAGTGAAATTGGGACTTTTAACGGTATCATGTGAGCTCAAAGCACTTTTATACTTTGTAGCACCAATGGGAGGTTGACAGCATCAGGTGCAGAAATCCCTAATATTGAGTTAGTATGTGGCGACAGTGGAAAGAAAGTGCTTCATTTTCCTAACGGGAAGAACCCTTGAGTAGAACAGAAAGAAAACAACCCAAGACATATGGGCAAAAAGCATTAACTAGACAAAATCAACCTCCTTCCTTTGCCTTCTTACTCCAAGACCTAAATCCTAAAATAACCTGTGGGATGAGCTGAAGAGAAGAGACCCAAAACTTTCTGGAGAGAAGAAGGAACTAGCAGTTATCCCTCTCTCTAAGTACTCTAACCAAGAGGACTAAGTGTACTTGTAGACATTTTAAATAAATAAAATGATATACTCATATTTTATTACTGTTTGAAACATTTAGAACTTCCGAAACTGAACTCAATCACATTGCACTGAAACCCTCTCATTTCTCCCAGAGAATGACGCATGAGGACTGAAATCTTAAAAAGTGTGAAAAAGCTGGTTCAGCCTCAGATTGACAAGAAGCCAGTAAATACACATAATTTTTATATCCTCACACACTGTATATTTGCATGCACTTGCTTGCTGGATTTCTGGCCAGATAAACATAACACG
Organism: Brachyrhaphis terrabensis; assembly: GCA_903067065.1. Classification (NCBI taxonomy): domain Eukaryota; kingdom Metazoa; phylum Chordata; class Actinopteri; order Cyprinodontiformes; family Poeciliidae; genus Brachyrhaphis; species Brachyrhaphis terrabensis. The sequence continues at coordinate 52,424 of CAEGAG010308363.1, forward strand.
CAGCTCCACCAGGCTTGACATCATGATGAATATAAATAATATTGTCTACTACAACCTAAACCCACATTACATTGTTCCTATAATAAATATGCAATAAACCAACTAATCTGTATCTGAAAAGGCAACCAATAAATGTTTCATCAGCAGCTTCCCATTCAGAACAGTGAAAGCACATAAAATCTCATAAATTAGATCTCATAAATTAGGATTAAATGAAACAAGGCAGACGTCAGTACCAATTCCAAGGAATCAGGCTTCAACCCATATTCCAGTGGTTTAATAACACTGGTTTAACAACATAGATGCAGCAGCGGGATGATAATGCCTACTGAGGTAACTAATGTCTATTCAAGTCTCTAAAAATAAATAAAAGATCTATTTCAGGAATTATTAGGTATACAGAATCACAAGCGTAGACACATTCACATTCAAATAAATGATGCATATTAAATTCCCTGAAACTGACAAAATACAAATAGCGCGCAATATAAATATATTCCCACAGTAATTTCTTCTGAATCTTTATTGTTGCTTTACAATTTTTAGAGTTCATGACAACTTGAGCATTAAGACAATATAAGTCTAAAAGTGAAAGTAGGCAAAAGACTCACAGTGGCACAACACATGAAGACGATGATGAAGGTCCCGATGACACCTCCGATTCCAACCAGCCAGGTCATCCTGAGGAAAAGGATCACTCCGAAAATGTTCTGGATGCAGGGCATGTAGACGCCCATCAGGGTGCCAAGCTGAGGGGCCTGGATAAAGACGAGAAAAATAGAATAGTCAAATTTCACTATACAAATTGTTATAACTATTTTTTTTCTGTGTTTTGTTAAACTGTTGTCGTACTTTATGTTTTTGAATTTCAACAAGCCATCACTTCTCAGAGGGTGCAGACTTGGCTCAGTGTCGCTGCCAGACTGCTGTAAAACTGACTCCCCAGATGTGCATTATCACCAGAGATTTCTGCTACATTTTGGCAGGTATGACTCAGTGAAAATTGAGATAACACCAATGCATGCTGAGAAGCACAGCTTGAAAACCTGCTTTAGTTTAGATGTCTTGTCCATTTTTAGAGATAGAAGCAAACAGCACACATCATACTTAAAGAAAAATACACATTTATTAGTAGGACAGATGATTCCTACCGAATCCAAGTTTGCATCTTTTGGAGTGAGTGATTAATGTTGAGTCTGCTGCTGATGAAGAATTGAAAGATAAATTCAATTTTTTATTTGTTTGTTTTTTAATCAAAGTGGGGTGTAAATATATTACCAGTCGTAGAAAACTCTCTAAGTGTTTTCACTGACAGACTAGCTCTAAAGACAAAAGCACAAGATAAAAACAGACTTCTAGAAAACCAACCAGAGACGCTAATTGATGAAACAGTAATCTGGTGTGAAAATAAATGACTAGAGTTGAGTTGAACAGCTGTTCTATGTTTTTCATATATTTTTTACAGCACTATATTTTTGCAGTCTTATTACATTGTATTTAGTGACAGATTGGAATGGCAACTGATACCTTAAGTTTACCTGTAATTTTGCTTATTGTACTTGAAATTTTAAGTCAAGACATTCGCTTCCTTGTTTGTCACTTCAGTTAGACTTGCATTTGAAGGTCTAACATTTCTTAGTTTAACTTAGCAGTAACTATAGAATAAATATTAATTTAAGACCTCCCATTCCTACTTTTTGTAAGATGAGGTCAAGAAAGCTCATTTTGACTCAAAAAACAAAGAAATGTGATCACATAGACGCCATGGCAACAATCTCCTGAGTGCCTGGAGGGCATTAAAGGATTGCTTTACCATTTTCGTTTTTTGTAATAGACTTGCTCAGTTTTACAGTACTGTTGTTGCACTTTTGTCCCTATTGTGGATCAGCGAATAAACAGAAAGATTCCCTGAACAGCACCAGAAGGATAACTCAAGGACAACATATTTAAGACCATTTCTGATACTTGGATACTAGAGATCCATCCTGTCACAGTTTACCCACAGAAAGCTTTTGTCCTTGATGTGATTGTGAGTATACACTTGTTTATTTTGTGTGTTATAGCAGTTTGTCATCCTGAATGTATATGTGCCTGCACATCTGTGATGGAGTATTTTAAATCAGAACAACAAATGCAACGACCTTGCATATAACAGTGAAATATTCATTTCCTGCTCAAGGACAGCTGGTCAAAGATGCGTAATTATCCCCATATACAGCCTTGACCCAGTTTACCAAGTGAAAGCATCAACCTCAGCTACACAGAAGAGAAAACACACAGACTGTTGCTTCTCTCTACTGAACAAAGAATAACAGAGAGGATAAATTAGCTGTGGTCCAAGTCAAAAATACGGCTGCCACAAAATGGCTAAAGAAGAAGAGTGACTCTTGGTGCTATTAGCATCTCTGGAGATTATTGTGAAGAAGGATTGTTTATAAAATAAACAACATAATGGATAACCTTGAGCATCCTCAGCATAAAGCAGCAGTACAACAACAGAGTCTTTAGCCGGACATTTCATCAGATGTGTTGTAATAATGGCCACAACAGGAAGTTCTTCCTACCCACATTCATAACCACCTACAATGACCCTGAGAAACTTAGATAGTTTCAGCTGCTGTAACATTTTGTCAGTTCAATATTTAGCTTGAAACTGTGACATTTTAAAATGAAAGAGTAAAATGATAAAAATATGAGTTTGGAAAATGAACCCCCATTGTGTTCCCTTATGAGAGGCAAAATAACAAAAATTACTGCAGTTAACTTGATTGTTTAACTTTACAAATGGGACCCCATAGGCTACAAAGCAGCAGCTAACACAACTAACATATTTTATTGAAGATTCTTTGTTTTTTTTTTTTTGCTTGCTTTGCAAAAAAAACAACAACAACAACAACAAAAAAGAAACAATGGCAGTGTCATTTGGAGTAATTATAATGTTTTGCTTTTATTAAGCAGGCTGATATTGTTAGGTTTCTTTTGCTTTGTCTCATATTGCATTGTCTAAGATTTAGGGACTCAAAATCTTCAATATCAGATTGTTGACCTTAACATTTATTGCATTGGGATTTCCTACTGATCCAACATAATGGATATTAATAAATTACTCTGTTATAGCTAATGATTAATGTTGAAATATTTCAAGTTCATCTCCGAAAGTTAGTTGTGCATTTGAGTGAAATGTGTCTCAGTTGTGCTCTCCTCCGGGTTACACTTTGACCTGCTACCTCTTCTACAACTAAATCCTCCCAGCAGGGAGCATCTCAGCCTTCAGCCCCGCTGCACTTTAATCAAAGATCCGTGTCTTGGCCTCCGCAGGTCGCTCCAGGGAGCAGCTAATAACAAACCTCCTTCATCTCTGTCACATCCCTCGCCTTATGACAGTGATTTAAATAGTCTGCCTTTTGTCTGTTGTATGTAAATCTGAGTTTCGCTCAATGTGACTGTGTCCTTCAATGGAGGAGATGATTTTTCATCATCTTGACGTTAAGGGCCTTTTCTAGCTCAATGAGACCAGAATGGGCTTCCATTTGCACAGATGTATTTGTGTTATCAAAGCCATAATTACTTTTTGGAAAGTATTTTAACCTACTCTACACCTGTCCTAGAACTGCATGTTATTTTACAATACACACAAGGAGAATCAGTGCGACTGTCTGTTTGTATTAGTAATTATTTAGACCCCTGTAAAGAAGCTGAAAAATAACAAGTTATAGTATAAAAATCTAAATAATCCCAGTTATTTTAGGAATTCAGAAAATATAAACTGTCACAGTTTCTTACAAAGTTAACCGATTAAATGACATCTCTATAATATAAATATATGTTTCAGGCAATAATAATAAAAATAACGTAATCTTTGTTGATTAATAGAACATAGAATAACACCAGGAAGCCCAAATTCTGTCTTTCTGTCTTACAAAACCTGACATAGTCACCTCTTTTAACCTCCAAACCCTTTTTTCTATCTCCCATTAGGAAAGCTGTAATTAATATGACTGAATTTTCATTGGCAGGACCTTCAGGGACTCAGTGTGTACTCTACAATAGCAGTCAGGTGTTGCAAGCAGACAGGTACGCCTGCGGTAAGCACTTTGCTTTTACATGCAAAACTGCTGCCACTGCACAAAGCAGGTTCAGGTCAGTTTGTAATAAAACAGGTAGGCCATTAAAAGAAAACCTGTGTGCATTTGGAAACTGTAGTATTCTCTGTTTTACTCTTATGTTTATTTTTCCTTTATTTAACAAGGAAATCCCCACAGAGAGCTCCAACTGTGCAGAAAAAAGCCTTCCTTTATAATACACTCATAAAAAGGTAAAAACATTAAAAAACATTTAAGTATTTTTTCTTCAGAGATAATGCTTCATTCAGTTTTATGAAACTGAATTTTAGGTAGGTAGATATACGGAAAAAGTACAATTATAAATTACAATTTAAGCATGAAGGTACACTTAGATGTCAAAAGAAGAGTCTTAGGTACAATTTTACAGATTAAATGTTTTTGCTCTCACATAATTAACCGATGGAAAATGTGTTTATGGGAGACATCACTCAACCAAAATGTTCTGCAATTCTTTACAGTCTGCAAAATGCTCCCTCCCCTGTCTGCTTCTTAACACAATAGGGAAGCTGAAACAAGCAGACCTTCTCTGTTCATCTGCTATGCGAAGTGCTCAGCTGAGCGTTGAAATGTAATCCAGACATAACAATAGGCAGGTTTTGAAAAAAATAGTGTTTGTCTGCTTGAAAATCCTGCTTGTTACATGAGATGAACTGATAATGAACAACTGGAATACGAGAACCTGAACATGATGAAACACCTCTGTGTTCGATGATCAGAAACACAAACTCAAAAATTTGGTGAACTAATAGATGCAATAATGACTTTATATTGGGAAATAGCCTGAAACAGATGGAACATTTGGGTATTCACTGATTTATTGACCCTGTGGGAAGGAAAAAGGCTGGGCGTTTATTGAAATCCTCCCTTTTCTATTTTCGTTCAATTTGTGCATCATTAGCCTGTTCATGGACAGGGAATGCAGACGCGACCAGCGTCTGGTCTCATAGATGCTTACACACTCACACAGAATGAGTCTGTTTAATGGGCTTTGAGCCAGCAGAGTGATGATTTCCCAGGAGAAAGAGCCACCAAGAACAAAGAGAACAGGAACTGTTGCAGAGCTACAGGTAGGTCAGCGTGGCACCACTAAACTAGCATGAAACAGCTGCCCACCGACCCCTTGGGACATGGAAGCAGCCCGACGACTGAATGGCTCAGGTGTGCTTTACAAACAACGGGATTTTTTAATTCATCTGCTGTGACATCTACTTTAGAGTCACTGCCTCCTGCTGCTCCAACTACCCCAGTTAGACTACCACAGATCTTTTATATCTGCATCTCACTGGCTCCACTGACTTTTAAGGTCAAAAAGTTATTTTTAGACTTTATTCTTAACCTTGCATTAAAAGTTCCTTAGATTAAATGATTTGATTCTTCTTTTTTGATTTCTTTATTTATTAAAGATGTCTTCAAAATGTTAGGGTAAGTGACAGATGTTTATTTCCTCAAACATGAGGAAACATAGGGAATCTCTGGAGCATCAAGTCTCATACTGTATTGTAAATAGTCTGTATCTTTAAATGTTACACACATGCTCCTTATGCACATTTTTGAAAAGTGAGCCAACTCAGTTGCACATCCCCAAGATTGCAAGTCTGATATTTTTTATTTCTAATAGATGCACAGTATTTTCTGTTTTGTTAGTCTTGCACAGTATTATTACTATTATCATTGTTATTGTTAATCTTGTTTTAAAACAAAATCATAGCTGCTCTTTCAGAGCTGAAAAATGCTGTGTCTCCACACAAAAACTGTAATAGACTTCCTCCAAGCTGCATGGACAAATTATTCCAATTTTTATATTTTCTTGTTAGAGGTACGCTGAATTTAGGAGGTTTGCTGACAGGCCTAATTTTTGTGCAGGGTTGCATTATTGAATGCAATGCGAGTAAGCTCGTTTGATGTTTCCACATCTATTGCAGATCAGTGGGGTCGTTGCATTTGATGTTTAAGTTACCAATTTCATAATACATCAAAGAAAATGCAACATGATTTTGTTTTGTCTCTACTTGAGCGGTGAGAGGAGGGGAGCGCATTTATTGTTTCATTACTTTCATTTCTGGCAGAAATAGAGGCATGAAGTGGAGCGCGAGCGGTGGGATGAGGTATGAGGGAGGAGTGGGGGGTTTAACAAGCAAGAGGGAGGCAGGCTGGGAGCTTGTAACGCCATCTCCACGCTCTGCTGGCCAAACAGGAGCTGATAGGGCAAATGTGTTTCTGCTCAGGTGTGTTGAATTATTAAACAGACAGCAAGAAGAGAGGCCGGCAAACATCCGCCTCCATGACCGGCTGTGGATGAAACAGTCAATCTGTGGTCGGGTTGGTTTGGGTGTGCACAGACATGTAAAAGCCAACACTCGTCTGTAAAACCGCTTTTTGCCTCTGCGTATCGGAGCAAAAAAAAAATAATACATGTGTTTCTAAAATACTCGAGATAAAAAAAAAAAGTCTTCACATATCTTCACGTCTTACTGGCAGCTCTGACTGGAGACTTCTTTGTGCACTCATCCACATGTTGTGCTGCTGCACCCGATTTTGAGTCCAGGCTCTCTGAGATTCAGGTCAGCATGAACACATGACAGAATAGAGAATAGGTGAATCTGAAAGGTACAGACATTCTTCTTCAAATAAGCACAGAATTAGTGAGTCAGTTATGGTCATCCAGAAAGTCTGCCTTTAGGCAGACTGTCAGGCAGAAGAAGAATTGCTCTGTATTTTTAAAGATATATTTTGTCTTTTAAGGTTTTTAAATCAGGAATGAACAATATCATTCAGGATGACATGAGCATGATAGTAATGATAAACTCTAATGGAAATTTTTCTAAAATCTATGAAAAATTTAAATGTCTGATTACTTTTGAAACCATTTCAGAAAAAACATTAATGTTAATGAAAATATCACTGAATGTAATCGATTCTGTGTGCTGATAAAGAAAACTCAATTGCATTATTTTTACTTATTTTTAGACCACAATTGACAGTACTTATAAAATTTTTAACTAAATGGCCGTGTTGAATTAACTTTTTATTATCACTTGTGCACTGATGAAACAATATTTTCAGTCATTACATGATGAGAGATTGAGTTCTTTTCTATAAGTAATTAACCACTCAATACGAAAATAATTAAAAAGACTAATAAATTATGAAGATGTATGAATTCAGGTGGAAGAAAAAAAGAAATCGACGCAGAACAAAAACTTCGGCTGAACCAGTTAGCTGAACAATACATGAGCTGTGAAATTTCTATTTAGCCCCGCTGTAATAAATAGCCTAAATTGACAAGAAGCGGGATTCATCCTTGGGAGGGCCACTGATGGGAATACCAATCTGGCACATCGGTCTAATGAGAGGAGCAGGATGTGAGTGGGGGGGTTTAAGGGCAGAGCTGAGAGTGGGATCATAAAACACCCAGAAAGGAAACATTTACAGGAGGGGACATTAAGTTGTAAAAGCCTAAGAGGAAAAGCGCATTGACAATGATTCCCTATGAGTATGGCCTGGAATACTCATCCAAAAAAGCAGTAAGCATTAAGTAATGAGGTATATTGTTTACTCTGCATTAGTATTAACTGACCTGGTCAATCTACTAATAAATTAAGGTCAGAATTTTGCACACTGCTATATAAAATTAAACAGAATGTGACACATATACAGTAAATCCTTGTTCATCCTAACAAGGAAGCTCAATTTAACTTGATAACTGAGACACTAAAAGGCCAACTTGGAAATCCTGGCATTTTCATCTTCACAGATAGAGATTTCCCACTTTGCAGCCATAACAGCTCAGTGGCAAGTTCTTTTGACATGTACAACAAAGAACAAGGACTAAAGGTCTCGTGTCAAGATCTGAAGAGACTAATTCTGCTTTATTCTCTAGCAAGATGCATGAATGTCTTCCTAAAACTCTCATTAGAGGAATGCAGTGTAGTTGAACGGTGGAATAAGAACTGGAGAAATTGCATTTGTCACTGAATGTCATTTATGTAGCAAATGACACTGAGCAAGAGTCACATTTGTTTCTGAAAATTACTTGCACAAAAGGCAAGTTGGCTAGAGTAATGGAAAAGCATTGAATTTTCTTAATGTTTTAAGGAGTGCAGTTTTAGGCAGTGCTTTAATACATGTATTAAATGCAAAACTCTCCATGTTACTTGAAGTATTTAGATTTCACATGGGACACTTTTACCATCTGTGCTTTAACTGCACTGAACTTCTCAGTCTGTATGTATTATTAAGGGTGAATAAAGTATTTAAAGTCTTTATGTAAGAATAATAACTAATATATTCAACTACAATTGTAGCTCTACATTTTGTTTCATTTTTCAATTTTAGTACATTTTGTGGGTTATTGAGTTCTTTTTGAAAACAAGTCAAAACCAAGAAATGTCACAGTGATGGATAGCAACAGCTTCGCTTATGATCACATGGTTAGGCAACTGAAAAGATAATTTATTTAGGCAGCAACCTTTCATTGTTAAAATGAAATATCAAGTGATATAAAATTAAATTTAATACAAAAAGATAAAAAAAAAAGGTAAATGTATTTACATTACCCATAACTGTTGCAAACCTAACAGAGGGAAAATGCTTTTCCAAACCCTGCATTTTGATCATTTTCAGAGTGTTGATAAAGAACTTAAAGGTTTGCAGAATTATTCTTAAAATTGCATGTGTGCAAACTATGTTAACACACAGTTAGATTTGGCCTACTTGTGGCTTATATTTCATACTGTAAAAATTAACAGTTTTCAGCGTTTAACGACAGAGAGATGTTCAGTCTGTTGAGACACGAATGAAATACACATGAAGTAGACACATAATAGTTGTGACCGATTACTATATGTAACGACATAATGGTTGTGAAGATATTTGTAGGAAATGCAAAGATTTCTGTTGCAGCCATCAGAAATCTTTCAGTTGGTTGCAAAATCTGACATACAATATATCTATTGGACTGAACAGTCGACATACAGCCAGTAGACGCTTCACGCATGTCGTTTTGATTTTATTTGTCCAGTCTTCACAGATCAAAATTCTTTAAGGGATTTTCTTGCATATCCACTGTATTATAATTGGCTTTCATGTTGTGGTGTTTTATTCAACTCTCGGAGGTTTGTTGAACATTGTTGAACATCTCACAAAGTAAATGTGTGACGTGTCAGTTTTCATTTCTGAAAGAAAATGCAATAAAAAAAACTAAAAAACTTTGTAATTTTGATTGCAATATAAAGATCTGAAACAGCTCAGAGGGGTTTAAATTCATTAGCAAAATAGAAAAAAAATGGCTTTTGAAACAGAATACTGTATGAAGACATGATGATGATGATGTGGCTAAACACTTATTTTCATCCACCCAACTTTAATCAATACCAGGAAATGAAACCATTCTTACTTTTGCTTTTTCAATGAGATCTCACACTTTAGTAGAAATATGAAAAATCTTTCTTTAAATGCAATTCTGCTGGAAACATTCCACATTGCCTATGGAATCATATGTACGTTGTACATTACATATGAGATTTAGAAGAAAAATTTGCTGCGGGATCAACTATGACCTGTGTGACCTCCAGCCTGCGCCGTCATGTCACACACCAACCAGTTCTTTAATCTTGGCTTTTCACACTGCGCCAAAGAAAGGCCGCTGCCTCGGCTTTCTTCTCCCTCGCTCACTCGAGGGTGCAATGATGAAGGAGATGGAGAATGAGGAGGGGTGAGCCGAGTGAGATAGAAAGAGGGAAGGTGACGGAGGAGAACGAGAGGAGTCGCTGTGTGAGTGATAAAGCGCCTCAGGCTGCCTTAATGAAAAGCCTCTCGTGGCGATGGAGAGATTGCCTCTGGAATGGGCTGCTGATGGGAGAAGCCGCAGCTTGGTTCAAAATGCAGACTAATTAATGTGTTGAAGGGGCTGAGGTGACAGGGGGGAGATTAGAGCTACTCACAGTGCAACCTGAGCTAAGGATAGCTGGACAAGTATGCTTTACATTCAGCATGAAGGGGTAAAACAACAGGGAATTTATAGAAAATAGCTTAAATGTTTCCACTATTACTGTTTACCTGCAACACTCTTACAATCAGATTATAAAAAAGCAGATACACAGTGTGAAAGATTGTCCATCTAAAACGTAGGTTTACACAAATGGTGTTTCTATGGACTTAACTGTAAACAGCTGCTGCCATTAGCTCGTTTCCTGAGAGCATTTCATGAAGCAGAAATGTATCGTTAGTGCCTATAGCGCACTGTGTGGATTAGTTATGTAAACTGAATATACTCCCAGGAATAACAGCTCTTGAAAGTGCTTGAGCACATAAAAGCAAAATTATGTGGATGGCTGGACACACCAGAAAGAATACTGTAATATGACATTTGTTTTATTGAATCAAAATACTGAATGAAATAGTGAAGTATTTTATGTTCGTTCAATAATGAAAACTTAGCTTGTTTATGATAAAATGTTCAAAATGTTAAAGAAATGTCCATATTTATGTATATGAGAATCACTGGGTCATAATTCATTAACAAAAACAATATTGGACTCTAGTTTTAACAGAATTTAGTTCTAAACCTTTTTATTCAATAATTTGTCTTAAAATCTATTGCAGCTTTAGCACCCTTTATATTTCTGCCCTGTTTTTATTTTATTTTTATTTGCTCAAGTTAAGTTGGAAACAATGAATGAGATTATTCAAATATCTTTTTAATTAATTTTTTAAATATTTACATATATAACTATAGTGAAATAAACAAATCACACACAATCAATTTCAGTGTAACTGACATGAGAACATGATCTCTAGTTACTTTTGTTTGTCTTCACATGAATTTTTATAATACAATCTTTTTTTAAATAAAAATGACAAAGATAAACTGCAACATTATGTACATTTTACTGTGTATAATGAAACTGCAATCTATAAATGCAAGTTGAGGTTTAGGGACCTCACTTTGAAAGCTAAGATTGTTACTTAACTAAAAGAACTGCACTGAGCATAAAAGTCTAAACTTATTTGAAGCTGCCATTTGTTTATTTCACTTTTCTTTCATAACTCCTATGTTGGCATATCAAATAGTGAAGTTGTATTTTTAAGCCATAGGAGGAGTGCAGGACTACATAGTTTATGTCTACAATAGTACTTGGATAAAACAGGTTCCAGTCACATCTCTCGATAATTCCAGTCATCGCATCAGAATTATCACTCATACCAGAATAATCACTCCTCTTCAGGTCATAAGACACAGGGGAAATGTGTCTTGGTGCAATTGTTTGTAAAGGTGTGAATACATGAGACAACAATATTATTCAGGTGTGAGGGTAATTAAAACATAATTAAATAATGTTGCTACAGTAAAAATATGAATAAACCATTCATGCCATCCACTGATTACACAAATATCCAGAAAAATGTGAAAGGTTTATTTTTGTTATCCCACTATACATCTGAGTAATCAGGAAACCAACTCCTGAGTTCAGTAGTCTGTAGAAGTTATTTCACTCTTGCTGTTTTCAAAGGCCTCTTGTATCTGCTGGACTCATCTGGAGGGAGTATCTGATAATATGGGAACTACGACCTCCTGGGTCAACAACACTGATTTGCTCCAAGGTGAAAATGCTAAAATGAACATCTGTGTCAAAGTAAATCAAAGCCTCGGAACAGAAAGGAGGGGAAATGTGACAGGAACAAACATGGGCAAAGTAAAAAGTGAGAGAGAATCTCCAGCTGATTGGACACCTGGAATGACAGACACGTCAAAGGTCATAAAAAAGCTGTCAACCTGTCACTGCTATGGCTTTTCAATGCCTTAACGTCATCTTACATCACATGAGCTGACTGAAGAAAGAAACTTCTGAAAGTCACTGTCTGCCGGTCTGCCCCAGTTATTTTTATATCCTTCATTATCTGCATTATCTTTTATCATTTCAGCTATGCAAAATAACAAGCTGCTGAGAGGCAAAAATCATAATTTCCCACAGGACTGATAATATAGCTGCACCTGTGTCAATCAAGTGCTAGGGAAATTTGTGAAAGTTGAACTCCATTCTACTGGCAACCATCAACCGCCAGCAGCAGAAAAAAAACCAAGGGAGGATGTGAGAGAAACTAATAAGCTAGTGGCATTTAAGATGCAATTCAGTAACATAAACAGGGGATCTTTAATAACAGAGAATGATTGACCACACCTTTAGCGGATCTCCAGTAAAAGTGTGAGTGTATTCCAAAAAATATTACAAAACTGTTCTAATAGGGATTCATAATGACAACTTACAGTATTTGGAGAACAAATCTATATTTGGCAACCCATAATCACCATCCAGAAAAAAAAATAAAAAAACATAATAGCCCTTTTCGACTGCGGAGGTAATTTATTTATTGAGCACAATAAACAATATTACTGCTGCAAATTTAAATGCACTGGAAAGTGATGTATTGATGCATGCAAACTCATATCGAGTAAAGACGTAGGTTGGTGTAAGTTGATTTTAGTAATTTGTTTTATGAGACATAATTTTTCATAATAAAAGCCTGGCCTTTTGTGCAGACAGCTTAAACTATCATTGAAATTATATTATCTGTATTGAAGATAATAGCATCATTAGTCTATGCTTCATCACGGTGGCAATGCAGCAACATTTTATTTTATTAATAAGCTTCAGAATAAGCAGTGAGCAATTGCAAGATGATTTTTTTTTAAATGTGTCCGAGGTTAAAAAAGTTAACGGGAATTCCAGAAAACCTTTTTAGTGCACATTCCTGTATCATAGTTTTCACTACAACACACTACAATGATTTCTAGTTTTTACTGATTATGCATTACATGGCCATAACATTCTGACCAGAGACAAATTCAGTGAAAAAACATTGATTTTCTCATTATCATGGCTCCTGGTAGTGGACAGGATATATTAGGGAGAAAGTGAACTCACTGCCCTTGAAATTAATGCGCTAGGAGGAAAAAAGAAAATGGTTAAAAGTAGGAACTTCAGAAACTCTGACAGTAGCCTTGTTAGGAACACTTGACAGCTCAGAAATTGCTCCAGCACTGGTGGAAAAGGGTCCAGTGGATGTGGTTCAGTATGCCCATAAACTGATCACAATAGGATCATAGGGAAGCAATGAAGGGCAGCGTCTGCAAGGTCTCAAGAGACAACAGTGGCTAAATGAGGATCAAAACTGAATAGCACTGCAATGGATGAAGGTTATTTTTGGTCTCATAAGCACAACCTTTTAGTCTTCTTCTAGACTTAACTGTGGCCCAAGTCCACAGATTATCAGGGGAAGATATGAGACCAGGAAGTACTGAGCAAATGGGATCAGACAGTGTACTGAAAAACAAGCTTTTGCTACCCTGGTTAATGTTACTTGGGGGTAGGGGGGGACATTCTTAACCCATTATCAGAAATAATGATAATTATTTCTGATAATTATCATAATCATTTTGACCTTTTGGAAGGTAAAAGGTCAAAAAAAGATTAGAAGTCAATTTACCTTCTGCTGAAGCACTTATGATTGACTGGGAATCTTCACCACCAATGAACATGACCTTCAACAATGCTCATGTTGTTAGCACATGTCAAAGTAACATCCACAGGAATGGCAGGACCCAAAGTTTCCAAGAAGAATATTGCCTAAAGTATCACACTGCCCCCTCAGGCTTGCATTTTTTTTATGCTGCATCCCAGTGTCATGTGTTTACCAAGTAAGTGACTTATCCACACCTGATGTAGATGTTTACTATCATCTACATGATAATAAACAATATCTGAATTATCAGATGAGGCTACCTGGTGCCGTTGCTCCTTGGTCAAGTTCTGATACTCCTGTGCCCATAATTGCTATTTTCAGCATATGGCAATGCAGCCTCCAATACAACAAACTTCACATTTGGTTCAGACACCTTTCTATCAAAACCCAAATAAACTTATCTAGCAACTTAAACTGCAGTGGTTAAATTGAACCACATGGCAACAGATGTTGCTATCTCAATCTATGGGGGATTGACATCTAATCAGTCAAAAGATCAGCTACTGAAGGCCCAGTAACAGAGAGATGTTTTCTGATCTACTCAATACTAAAGGGAAGTAGTTTTGATCTTAGGACTGTTGGGATTGATGTTTAATCTCCACCATTTGCTGAATATCTGCAGTCTAAGATCACATTTATGGAGGGTACCTTGACGGGTTTCTTGCGCGCTGACTCTGCCTCATTGTTCTCAGCCTCCTCGTGTTCCTTGCAGCCTTGGGGAAGGTTGGAGTAGTTGGCCAGGCTGCTGAGAAGAGATGACACCATAGGACTGGTGTCCATCTCCTCCTATAGAGACACCAATACATGGATACCATTAGTTAGCAATGGTGTGAAGATTCTATTAATCAATGGTATATAATTGCTGACTTGATTGACTCCTGAGTCATCTTTCCAAGAGCAAGAGAAAGAACTCACACCACGTTCCTTATTAGATCCAGAATCCCATTGAGAGCAGATTGTAAATACATTTGTGCAAGGCTGTGGTAAATTGCATTGTTTAGGCTCTTTCCTGTACCACTGTAAGAGTCACTTGTTTTAACACAAGGTTCCCATATGCCCTTCACACAATAACTACCCTCATTAATCGATGTCAGGGGCCCTTTTCAAAAACTAAATAGTGAGAATGAGCAAACCCTGCATCCAAGATTCAGTGCTGAACATGTGTATTACACTTCTGAGTGTATTGGTGTGTCTACACAGAGTAGATTTTACCTCAAACAAGGCCATGTTCTTGCCATCATACTGCTGGCTCTTTTCAGCGGCAGCTTCACTGCTGTTGATGAAGGGGCTGCTCTCTTTGGGGTTACCGTCACCTGAGAGAAACAAGACATATATGAGATCCTTTTAGACTGTACTGCAATAAAACAGACAAAAATGAGCAAACCTACAGGGAGGATGATGAAAAGCCAGTTTCCTCAAGTTACATTAAGCTTTTTTCAGGGAAACAGTAACTTTCAAAAGAACACATACTTTAAAGGAGATTACTTTTTTCTGTTTAAGTGTAGAAAGACACACATAAGGTTTAAAGAACAGGATGTTAGCCAAGAAAGGACGGGAGGCTTGTCATCTCCATCAGAGAGGCAAAGAAACAGAATGAAAGCTAATGGACTGTGCAATCGCAGTATGTGCGGTGCTATATATCCCATATGTCCAAGACTGGAAAATCTCAATCCGCCTCATGCTACACTAAAAACAAGACTGTCCCTAGTCTAAAAACGATTACCACTGAAACATCACAAGGAATCCTTTCCAGCTTCCTTGTCAACAAAACCCTGAGAGGACAAAGCAGTGATGTTATTTTGGGTGACAGCTAGCTTAAGGCATCAAGGCTCGATGTAGTAGCATCTGTCCACAAGTTCCCATGCCCAAACTGAGAGCAGGTTTGAAAACAAAGCAAAAAAAAGCCTCAGAATGAAGTGACGGAAGGTTATAACTGGCTCCCTGTAACTAGTGGGTTGCCTATTTGAACCTTCGCTCTGTCGTTGGGGAAGACACCCCCCGCCTTGCTCACTGGTGGTGGTCAAAGGACCCAGTGGCTCAGAATGAGCAGCAGCTTTGCTTCTGTCAGTCTGCCCCAGAGGCAGCTGTAGCTTACCACCATCAGTGAATGTGTGTATGAATGGATGAATGACTGATTGTTGTGTAAAATGCAATCAATTTGATAAAATGCTATGTAGGACATTTACCATTTGTGATTTTCAATCCATGATATTATAGACACAATCAGTGGCTTTGATAACGCCAGTTCTCCAGCACTACTATATAACTCACCTGATGCTTAGTTGTTTCCTTTACAACCATAGCTCTTGCTTTAATTTGTTAGTTTACAGGTATTTATTGGTAGACTTAATTGAGGTAGATGTTTATTTTGCTGGAATTGCACAGGCTTTATTATCTCTTTAATTAGGCACCAATTTTAACTCAGCAGGTACCTTTGTTTTGTATGTCACTGTGTGGCACTCATAGATGTAAAATGACTTGAAAGAGGTCAGCTCAGTTTCAGATGAATGTCAGATTATTTAAAAAAAAGAATAAAACAAAAGACTTGTAAATTATCCTGGCATAAACTAATTTAATATTTAATTGGAAATTTTGGCCAAATCATTGTATTTCCAAAGCAGGTTGCTCATGTTCAAGCTTGTGTCAGGCTGCAGCTTATCCCAGCAGTCACACGTTTAGAGGTGAGGTACAGCCAGGACGGATTTTCCATCACATGGTTACTGAACCTCTTTATTGCACAGCATAGTGCCCTCTGTTTAAAAGATTATATGTGGTATAACCAGCAGCAATTAATCAGAAATAATACTAAAATGCATAATAATCCTGGCACAATAGTTAATCATTGTTATAGCAGTGATGTGAAACATTGGGCTGTTTGTTTTAGCGGGCAACCACAGCAGTCCACATACAGAAAGTAGACTACTGTGGTTGCAGATTACCGTTGTAAAATGGTGTAACTAGTATAATTGGTATAAATAGTTATAAAGACTCCAATCTAACATACAATGGCAACAGAAGCTTGCATCGACATATACATTTTACTTATATATTTTAACAGTTCTTTTAGGTGTGAAATTATATTTCACCAAACAGGTTTAGCTTAATCTAAGGGTAGATCTTCACCAATACTTAGTTAAATGTCCCTTAGAAGCTTCCAGAGAAAACATACACTTTCTGTAGTTACCAAGAAGCATCTAGTATGATCCTGAGATGTTCGACCATCCATCTTAAAAGTTAATGGGATAACTTCCTGGTCCCATTAAACAGTGCACTAAGAAGAGATATTCTATATGGAGAAAAGAGGTACCAAAAAACCCATTATTGAGAACATACAGTGTGGCTCTTCAAAACAAAATATTAACCAAATGCTTAAGCCCTAAAAATCTAAACTGACTTGTACTGTACCTCTTTTTTTTTCTTTTTAAACACAATTTCAGACTAATTTTGCTTTCTCAGAATTTAAACATTTTTTCACGTGCTTTCCAATCAATTTATTTGACTTTTTATTTTTTGTTAAAGGAACATCATGCGGATTGCATAAAAGTTAGAGTTAGACCAAAATGTAAAAGCAGAGATGAAAGTAATTTTTTCTTGGAGAACTTTATTAACCATCTGGGCATATTAAATTACACTTTATGTGGAACAGAAGAGAATCAAGCAGCTGTAAATAAACAGAAATAGGCCAGATTGCAGATGCTGTCTAATGACACAGATGGTGTGTTAACAAGTTTATGCTGTTTTAAAAAAAAAAAAAACTTTTAATAAAAATTTTATGAATAAATGAGATTAGTGTTAATTTTATGGTGGTTAACTATGAACATCATTTAGTTTTTACCTGTATGAACTGAACTGTTAAGTGTGAACTGTGACAGCACTGACCCCTGTCATCAATCAAACCTTCAGAAAGCACCACAGGTGCTGAGGATGAATAGAAATCTCATAAAAACTGCCATATTACAACTAGTTTGAGTAGAATGACTAAATTCAGAAGCACTCTGTGCACCACAAATGACAAAGGTCTTGGTCGTGAAGGTTGCACAGTGTCAACTGTCTCATTTGCACCTTCCAGCATAACTTGAGGGAGACAGCAGATTGCTCTCCCTCTGGCTCTCGGTCTCGTCTTGGACTGAACACTGTGAGACTGAGTTATTTATAGCCAGGACGCCGCAGCCATGATGTCGGAGCAGCGCTAACAGACGGCACGCCGTTGTACAGAGACAACGCAATAGGGCCACTCAGACAAAGGGCACAGAGAGAAAAGGGGGCAGTGTTGAAGGATCCTTTAAAGAGCGGAGAGGCGAGAGAATTAAAAAGGTGGCAGTGGGGTGAAGGAGGTGAAAGTGGTAGAATGCAGATGAAAAGCTGGAGGGACACACAGATAGATGGTGAGAGAGTGAACTGGGAAAAAGAGAGCGATAAAGGCTTCGGATGAAATGGGGAGCCGCAGAGGGACGGTAGAGCCACACTTCTGTCTGGCTGTAAAATGTAAAAGCTCCTGCAACTTCAGCTCACTCTGACCTGCAGGTTAAAATAAACATGGCTGGTAAAAGGGAGACTAAAGTGCCTTGCAAAGGGTTGAGAGAGCATGTGGATTATTCCATTATTTTACCCTCCATTTTCATCATCTGTAAATCACATCTATAAATGGTGATGGATGGATGGATGGATGGATGGATGGATGGATGAGAAGGAGTAGAGTGGTGAAATATTTAGCAATTCTATTTCACATGCTTTTGGCTGGTTCTGACAAGTAACCAATCCCGGAGCAGCATTCATTTTCCTTGACAGTGATTGGTTGTACCCCCAAGAGCGGGGATAAGGAAAACTGTAAACACTAGCTTCTGCGGGTGTTCTAAGACAGCTTCCACTGAGCATATTAATGCATATTGGAGTATTTTTCCTGTTTGAATTGTTAAAATGGGCTTGCACACATTTTTTGGGGGTGGGGGATGGTGGGGATCTGAAGCATTTGCTGACTTTAACTATTCATGGATGGCTGTGGTCTGTAATCTACAACATGCACAGCTAATTCTTTCTAATCCACATCAACATGCCTTTATCAAATTACAGTGATTACTGATAAAAACATAAAACCTAAGCAAAATGACTCATTGTATTGCAGTCAGTGTCGGCATTAAGTTATAATGCCATGAAGTACCATGAACCTGAAAGTATCGACTGAAATTCAGCTGGTGAAACCACTAAATTTAAAAACGTGTGATAACACAGTGTGTGTGATATCACACAAGGTAAGCCTTCTGTTAATTGAAACCTTCAGTGTATTACTGTACACTATGCGCACCTCTCCTTGTAGGGCAAAATGGGAACGTTTTACAGGTTTTTGACATAAATCGCATTAAAATTTCACCATAAAAGCGTAAAAGCAGAGCAGTTTTTAAAGGACTAAAAGGACAAGTGTTAACACATAGAAATGCACAGAGCTGTGGGGGAAAGGCACAAAGACAACTATTTATTCATATTGTTTAACTCTACCTGGATCATTTCTTATTATTATCATCTAATAATTTAAATCTCCTCCTTCAAGGAAAAAATGGATTCCTTCCTTTTTGGGCAGTTCTGAGAATAGTTTTGCCCCAAAGCAGCTTATCCATTCTCAGTCTGATGGGATCTCTACAACAATGGCTCCTCGCTATCAAAGCCTCTATTTATGGCTGAAATTCAGAGCTTCACCACTCAATGAGTGTCTCTCTGTCTTCTGAAATCCATCATGAAATGACTGAAGTTTCACTTCAGAGATGTTTTTAATAGTTGGTGCTTAGTGCACAGAGGCTTAAGCAGAGCTTACTGTCATTCCATCAACAAAATGAAAGAATTTTCCTTTCTGGGATTGTGTGTGTGATTTACATGACCATCGTTCTTTTATGTAGATATTACATCATCCCCAAAATAATGTAATATCAAATGACACAAAGCAAGTCTTGAGTTAGATCGAGTTTTATTTCAAAATATAGCAAAGGTTTTGTAATAATCAGTGTTACTATCAATATTGTTACGGATAATTAAAGCTTTGGTTTTTAACTATCTTACTTCTGCACGCTTAAAAATCGCATTTGCAGGCATGCTGTGGTGGCGTAGGGGTTAGCGCGACTCACATTTGGAGGCCTTGAGTCCTCAACGCGGCCGTCGTGGGTTCGACTCCCGGACCCGACGATATTTGCCGCATGTCTTTCCCCCTCTCATTACCCCCTTCCTGTCAGCCTACTATCAAATAAGGGACACTAGAGCCTGCAAAAAGTCCCCTGGTGGGGAAACAAAAAAAAAATAAAAATCGCATTTGCAGAGGTATGTGCTTCTATCAGATGTAAATTGTTCAAACCTTGACTTTTAATCCTGGAAATAATCCTGTGAAGTCTGCATGCAGTGGATGTCAGCCCTAACTCTGATTTATCATCTGGTTTTCAGTTGTTGAGTCCTTTTATGTTATCTTAAATCACAAGCAACTCAAATCATTCTAGAAGTCAACAGTAAACTGTTGCCTTCAAACACCCTGTGTTGCTTTCACTGCCATTAACAAATGTCTATTGTCAGTGACATGCATTTTCCAATTAATATATTTTTTTTCATAGAGCATTAGAAAAATATTTGTAAAAAAAATGCAGCCTGGAAAGCTAAAATAACAAGCTGTAATGTTACTTGACACTATTGGCTAGCATTCACAAATCAGCCAATCAAGGAGAACCATTCATTTACCTGGGCACCATCAGGCAGCAACCCCCCAAGAGTAGAAATAATCACAATAGTGATTTTTTTTGTGCAGTATTTAATCCCAGACCATGGTTGAGCTTCGCTTGACCAGTCCATAAGAACTGTGGCTCTTTAGGATGTTCTATCTTTTAGTTAGCAATCTAAGTACAAATTATATTTAACGCAGACTTAAAATCAACTCAGTTTGAAACTGTTCTTTTTGGAGAGTCATTTTATAAATGTTGCCAAAGTTCATCATGTTAGACATTTACACAATTTTGAAAGGTTTAGCCAACACCTGTGTATGACACAGCTTTTTGATCTTCTACTTATTTATATATATAGAAAAGAAATAAGGATTTAAGATCATCAAATTATGATCCAAGTTATTACCTTCAGGTAATAAAATAACTATAGACTAACACAATATATGATAACTACCTGCATAACTTCAGCTAAGTGGGTAAAACCTTTATCTTTTGAACACATAAACCTTGAAAAACATTAATATTCTTTGAACCTTTTCACATTTTATTGCATTACAACCATAAATTTCAATGCATTTTATTTTGATACGATACGATATACCAACATATAGTTGTTCAAAGTGATTTGCAGTGTTTATGAAGGTCAAAATGTTACATTTCAACCTGCCACTCTTCCATGAAGGATTGAAATTTTATGGAGTGCATGATTCATGCTGACCGATTCTTATTCCTGAACGGGATTTCTGCAGCTCCTTTGGAGTAAGTGGTTTCAGAGTAAACAGGGTCGAATCCATATTCCACACTTCTACTCTCTGCCCTCTCCATTTACACTAATACACATTCAAATAGTGAAAGGAATAGCACTTTAAATATTTTAGTGTGAAGTAAAATGTCAGGGGAAACAGGTGAAGGCCTGTTTTGCATCTCAAACAGACAAAAAGGAGCTATGTAGAATAATTTGGTGAGCACTATTTGACTTTGCTTTATTGATCTTTCCTATGAAGTGGTGAGGTGGCGACACTCACAGCTTTTGCTGTCTCACCCTGCCTGCACTGTGTCACACACTCTTTGTCTCTGAGAACTGACCCCAAGAGGATGAGCCAAAGAGCTTGATGCTTATTCTTGAGGAGCTGACTCAACACAGGCTCTGGGGCCACTTGTTGGTTTGGCACATGCATTCAAACAAGTGCGTGTGTATGTGTCGGTGCACGTGCGTGTGATTGGCTCACACCATGTTAACGGTGTGGTACAGCAGCAGAGGAGCGTCTGCGGCCAATTAATCTCAGCCTGGGAACAAGCGGCTGGATTTCAGCCATCTTGTATGAAAACATACACTACGGCTGTGCTGTTGAAAATAGTAAGAGTTTGTATCCAAAATGTATTCATAGATACTTCATGTGTGAAATTGCACACACAACATCCCTTTTCACAGTGTAGTGAGTTTACACTACTTTAAGTGACAGTAGAATTTAAAAGGAAAATAAATTATTGAAACCAAGAAGAAGTTGGATTTTCTGGCAATGTTTCCCTCCAGTGTTCTGTGTGACAGCAGCAAATCCATGTAGATCAGGATTTCATTCACTAATTCAGCTGTCTCTTCATCATTCAACTACATTAATTCAAGTCTGGCATTCGAAAGTAAATGCCTCTTTGTCAACTGGAAGAACAAGGAATGTACAGTAATTTCCGGACTATAAGCCGCGGCTTTTGTCACAGGCTTTCATCCCTGTGGCTTATACAATGATGCGGCTTATTTATGCATTTTTTTCTAACAGCCGCCAGGGGCGCTCGAGCAGAAAAGGTAAGAGTGAGAAGGGGGAATATATGTGTAGAGGAAGACGCAAGTTTAATGTAACTTAACACGTCTCAGTGCTCAGGAGGAAGATGAAGACG
>CAEGAG010308373.1:0-14560 GCA_903067065.1 Brachyrhaphis terrabensis
CAAATTTTACACACAGTTGAGGTAATGTGTAATTGACCTCAAAATAAACCCAGCTGCTCTGAGGGCCTCTGAGGTTTGCTATAGAAAACCAGTAAACAATAATACACTTACACCTTACATTATGAACAACATATAAAAACACCATTCTGAAAATACACAATCAAGCTAATAATGGATAAAGCATTAAAGATAAAATGTGAGGTTTGCGACTGGGTTGGAGGTTTAAGCTGCAGCTAAACACTAATCAGTGTGTAATCAAATCTGCATCAAATTGAAAATATATGATAGGTCTTGAAAACTGAGGACATTTTGAAGAAAAGAAGAAAAAATAACAAACATTTCAGTCAACTCTAGCTAATAAAGACTTGCAGCTCAAAGTGTCTCAATTTGAAGCATCAAAGTTTTTTGCTTGTAATTTGGAAAAGTTCAGGGGGTGAAAATACTTTAGCAAGGCAGCATATAAAACTCACAAAAACATTTGTTAGAAAGCTAAGCTCTTGTTGTTGCTGTTTTTTTTTTTTAGATTTGGTTATGACCTATGGGTTCATGAAACTGATGCATATTTGTAACCACCTTGTTTTGCTTGCAGCCTTGCAGACGTCAGATTAACGCATTCTTTAGAAGCTGTTGAACCTCCCATGCACTGTTCATTCTGTAAACATGAACCCACACATCCCAGACACATTCAAGTACATCTGACCTCAAATGAGACACACATAAATAAATAATTACCGAGCTGTTCAGCCTTTGTTCATTCTTAGCCTACGTGCCTTCTGTGGGCCTGAAACCAAGCTCAAATTGAAGACTGAGAACACTGAGCACCGTTTTGAGATTACTTTGATCTCAGTATGTCTTTAGTTGTGAAAAAAACAAACAAAAAAAAACAAACATATTTTCTGATCTTGTTTATCTCCTAACCTGATACATTAGGTCATGCAACAGTCAGCTACAAAAGTTGGGATTAGGTGAGTGTGAAATTCAAACTTTTTAACTGTTTTTTTAATGGGGTGAAATGGTGCAAGGAACAACACTACTTTTAAGTTTGGAGAAAGGACACATGCTTCTAAAAAACAAGCCATTAGTCTGATCTTCTTGCTGTGACTTTGCATTTTTGATCACAGTTGGAGATAAATTGATAAATGTTCAGCTTTTTTGACAGCAATGTGACTTCTGTCAAGAATCTGTGAATTTGATTGTTAACATTTTCTGTCGATACCAAGAATGATCTCATCAGCTAACACCGAGCTTCTAACATTGCATTCTCTGTAACCATAAACTAGATTTTTGTTTTTACTTCTTTCATGAACATCTGGCTCCAAGCAGCAAATGAACCATGTGAATGGGAATGCATCCTTCATGCAGCTTTACGTTTTAGTAACAGCTGTGTGTCAAGAAAAAGATACAGTCCCAATGTTAACAGAATGAATTTGAGAAAATCCGCAATCCAAACTTGCTTTTATCAACTGAACTGTACCATGAAGCAAACTACTGAGCAAACTATTAAATATCATTAGTGTGATATTTGTGTTTATAATGAGTACATTCACATTTCTGACTTCCCTGGTGTATTCCTCTTTCATTTGTCATTCAGACTTTAAAAAGTAGGTCAAGTGAAATTCAATATTGTAAAATGAGCACCAGAGTTTACAGCTACAAACTGCATTAAAAAGAAGAAGAAATAAAACGCATCTGGAATCAGTGTGGAGAATAGGAAAGACACATACATGTGAATTTATGATGTTTGCCCAATTTTACGTCGCAAAGTTTTTATTACTTGTAAACCTACCTCATAAATCTGGAGCTTCAACACAACCTTTCACCTCCCAGACATTTCAACATACCCTCCATGACCTTTCCCTTTTCCTCTGCTCTGCTACTCCAAATTTTCTATTTCCCCGGGGAAGAACAATCTTTATCCCTGCGCTCCCCCACTCCACCTTTTCTTTTTGTGTCTCCTCATCTGCTGGCTTTGCTCTTATTGCTTCTGG
Organism: Brachyrhaphis terrabensis; assembly: GCA_903067065.1. Classification (NCBI taxonomy): domain Eukaryota; kingdom Metazoa; phylum Chordata; class Actinopteri; order Cyprinodontiformes; family Poeciliidae; genus Brachyrhaphis; species Brachyrhaphis terrabensis. Next base: position 1,989 of record CAEGAG010308373.1, read on the forward strand.
CTGATGCCACTTGTTTTCCACTCTTCTCTGTTTAAGTCTTCCTCTGGCTTTCATTGCCTTGTCTGATTTAAAAACATGATTTTAAATAGCTGTCTCTCTCCAATTTGGTTCTGTTGGTGTATTTATTGGCAACGATGTCTGCATGTTTTGCCTGCCTCTGCGTCTTTCTTTGTGATCATGTCCTCTATTGCCTGTTTTTTTTTTCTTCTTCACCACCATATTTCATCTGGTTTTCTATACTTGCACTCATGCACACTTCTGCTACTTTGTTGTAGCCAGGGAGTTTTGTGCTGGTGTTAAGTTTCATACAGCAGGAAATATTTTTGAACCATGCAGGAAATGTCTGAAGCACTGGAATCTTTCTCCTGCCTTGACCACCCGCAAAAATCATGCACACACTTCACAAAAGTCCCAATAATGACTGAAAAAAATAATATTAAAGTTAAAATCTGTCTCAAGATTTTATTTTTCATGACTTTCTTGAGTATTTGACATTTTCTCAATCAGCATTCCAATGCTTGTGAAGCGGCGAGGCTGCAGACAGGTCTGGCTCCTTAGAGGAAGGGGTCTGTGAAGGGGAAGAGCACCACCAGAAACAGCAGGACTCCAGTCAGATAGCAGATCAGCACGGCTGAACGCTGAGGGCAGCTCAGAGCGGAACCAGTGTCAGGGAGACCCTGGCTGTTGCAGAATGAGTGGCACAAAACTGGACCCACAATATGACCTTCAGAAGAACAGACCAAAAGATGTGAAACTACCATATGCACACGAGATGGCGCTTGTAGAGGACGAATGTGTATTTTTGCCTCTCACCACCAGTTCTCAGGAAAATAAAAGCAGCAAAGACACCAAACACAGTTGAATCCCTGTAAAGGAAAACTACAAACTGTAAAAGTATTCATACTCTTTGATTGTTGTCACAAAAACATTGTTTAAAATGTTATGGCAGACAAACGCACAGTCATGCTTATTGCAAAGTGAAAGTAAAATTCAGCTTTTTCTTTTAGTAAAAAACTGGAAGGTAGTGTTTGCATTCAATTTCAACCCCATCTCTCTGATGTCCTTACTGCAATATTTTTAACCTTGTTACAAAAAGCTATTTTTGGTGGAAAACTAACATTGCACCACCTACACTGTAAAACATAGTGGTGGCAGTATGATGCTGTGGGGATGTTTTCTTCAGCAGAGACAGAAAAACTGCATAAGCTGATTTGAAATTGGATAATCCAAACAATCCAAGAGTCATAAAGTGTCGCTCTGTCACAACAATCCAAAACATAAAGCCAGGGTAACAGTGGTGTGGTTAAAATTAAATCATTTTCATGTGTTAGGATAGCTCAGTTATAGTCTATATCTAAATCCAATCAGGAATTCTAGGTAGAATTTAAAGATGTTTGTTTGTAGTTGGTATTCAATCAGTTTTAAAGAGTTTGAGTTGTTTCACTGAAACACAAGAGAAGCTAAGTACTCTAGGTGTGAGAGGTAAGTCCATAGAGTTGGAAAGTATATACAATATGTAATGTAAAGGATATGAACACACCACACTTCGGAGATTTTCATGTGTAGAAGAAAAATAAATCAATACTGTAAATCATTTTCCTTCCTTTTTAAAAATAGCTCAGTTGCTTTGTGCAAGTGTGACACAAAATTCCACCAAAATACATGAACGTTTGTTTCACTGTCTCTGTTACCTCTCATTTATGCAACTGTTGGTATTGTACAATAACATAGTTTACTAGACTGTAATTTATAAATGTTTTCTTAGGTGTAATACTACTGTATTTTTCATATACAGTGCATAGATAGCATTTAGTGTCGTCATAATGTTAGATTGATTTTCACTGGGATTTGATTTATTGTTATATGTATGATCAAACATACATCAATCGCCTCCCACATGTAGTTTATTTGAGAATAAGCTCACCTGCCCTCAGGAAGATGGCTCTCACATTGTCCTTTCCCAGGTGAAGCTGCTCTATGATGTGGTGAAGATGGGCTAGAACGACAGTAACATTGAGAAACATTATGACAGGAACAGCAAAACTCCTGCAGGTCAACCGGTGCATTTTGTCGTGCTTTAGTAGAGTATGATGTCACTGTGGCCCCAAAGTTTCCTGTCATACCAACACCAAAGTACAGAGGAGCAATGAAGATAACAGCTGTGGCTCTAGTGCAAGGCACCAACATAGGCAGCATGGCCCCTCTGAATACCAGCTCCTCCGTCACTGGCGCCACCACCTGGTTCCTGAGCCACGCTGCCTCTTGAACGCACATCCTCCATCTCTGCACATCTGGGAAAATACATTAGTCTGGAGATTGTGATCAGCTTTAATGCAAAGGCGGCACATATGTCAAACTTTTTGCATCAGATTTCTCTAACAGAACCTTATAAATACCCAGAGCAGAAGAAAGTTCCCCAGAGAGCCCGTCAGGATTGTCCAAAGCAGACTGAACCAGGGGCCCCAGATAAAAAAAAACTATTAAGGAGAATGAATATAGATGTTTATAACATGCACAGGCAATAAATAACAACAAGATCAAAAGTATGAGGGAAAAAAATGGCACACAGTTTAGTATGTAGTTTAAATACTGCAGGGAGCTCAAATAAAAATATAAAGTTGCAGTAAACTGTTAAGAGTTAAATTAAATTAAACATCTAAAATGTCTAATCTGCCTCAATAAAGCATAAATTAAATCTATAAAAACAAACCCTTCGAAATCTGTGTGAGCAGATGCTGGAAAACACTTTCAAAATGACTTTTTAAACACTTTTGACAACTTGAACGCAACAAATAAATAAATAAAAATTCCATTCCTCTTATTTGATTGTGTGTGTTAAAGAGTTCAGTTCAGTTTCAGTTTAAGAAGTAATTTCATTTTGTTTCAGTTTTAGAATTTAAGTCAGAAAGAATAAAATCAGTACAAAAACATTTGTTACATAACTTTTTCCTTTAAAGTGTTCATATTATAACTTATTGGCTTACCATAGTCAATAGCAAAGGCAGTACAGATGCAGGAATAAAACCTTTCAAACGAACTCCCATCAGCTCCCACAAGGACTCTTCGACCTGGAGACCCAGGATGAACTTTATTTATTATACAAAGTTATTTCAACAGAGGATCTCATCACCTGAGTATTGTGGGTAGAGATGATTAGTAGCTGGAAAGCAAAGCACGTAGGAATCACAAAGAAAATCAATTGCCTGTAGAACTTTCAAACCCCCAAATATCAAAAGGTAGAGGAAAGTCTACTCACTGTGATATCAGCCCAGTGCATCTATAGCTTCACAAACGCAGGAGACACAGCAGACACCAGAGCTACGCTTTATCACTCTTGGATGGTCCCTTTAAGACACACACTGTCATTAACGGGCTACTTGAACAACACTGACTGCATAGCTGATAATGAGTTGCATACCTTGGTAAGGTGCTCCAGCAGACATATAAGCTACCCACATAGAGAAAAGCCAGCAGAAGGCAACTGATTACACTCACCCAACAGATTGTGCACTTGTCCTGCCTAATACAGCTATGTCCTGGCTCTTGCATGACAGAACAGGAGATCTGCAAACTGCAGAGCTTCAAGTGGTTCCACAGGAGAGGGATGAATAAAGTAGGGTCAACAGGCGCGAATGGATAAGCTTGATCCTTTATGTCAGATTAAATTAGTAGATCCTAGTGCAGAGAAGCTGATTAACTAAAGCGCAACAGAAAGACATAGATAAAAAAATAATTAATCGCACCGTATCATGTAATCTTTCATAAAGTAGTAGTTTCTATGACGAAAAAGAAACTGTTCCCTGACCGGGAATCGAACCCGGGCCGCGGCGGTGAGAGCGCCGAATCCTAACCACTAGACCATCAGGGAAGTTACTCAGGTTGTGACCGCTGTCGTACAAATCCACAACACTTCCATGTGTCTAAAGTTAGTACGTGAGCACACTTCATAGTAAACGTGCTCCTCTGGTAATATCTAGTCGGACATGAAATGTAAAAAGCTCCAAAAACGAAATAACCAGTCAAGCCTCTCAACAACAACCCGCCCAGGCCTCAATGGTAGTGGTAACGGTGTCACTAAACTTATTGAACTCATTTATGGAAAACAACAAAACAGGACAACAGCGGGAAAGGGAGGCAGAAAACGGCTAAAACGGGAAGCTTGACAGGTATTACTTTTGTATTTTCTGTAGTAAAGCAAAGCAAAGCATGATTGACATGACGCCTGCTCCCATGAGGAAGTAAACAGTCAGGTAGTGGAACTCAATGCATTGAGTCATTTTTGCCTGTCAGCCAACATTGAGGCAAAGAAAACGGGCGAGAAAATTCTCCAATGATTTGTGGGAAACTCAGAGAGATCAACATGAAAGTCCAAGTTTTATAGAAGGAGCAATTTTCAAATTCTGACAAATTTTAAAGTAGATTCATTCCTGAATAATGGAAAACTTTCCAAGACACTAACATCTTTTTTTAAGTAAATAATTCCATTGTATTCCTTGGGTTGCAGGCCTGCAATGGAACTGGCCTTCCTGTATTTGTATGGTTGCTGCACACAGCTGCATCTTGTGTGGTAGATGCTGCTGTTCCATAAAGCTCCATAAAGGCGAGATGTTTGAGCTAATCAAGCAAAAGTCATTTAAATGAATTGCCCTTCCTGAGCTGTGGATCTCTGCAGGTACCATGGGACTATCCAGAAATTATTCTCACTCAATGTATGTATGTTAACTGGTTTTTAGGTCAGTTTTCCCATTTCCCTAAATGAGATGGTTTGCACAAAGTTGAACATATTACAGTAATGTGAATTTCCTGTAGGCCAATTTTATTAATATTCTCCATTTCTACAATCTGTGCTTTGTTTACATTGATTTAGTCTGTAATACATTTATGTCTGAAGTATTGTGGTGTACCTCACAAAAAAGACTTCACACATGTGTAGTTATTTTTCTTAAACTTTATTTTATGTGTCATTCATGAATAAAACAGTCATAAATATGGAAATCAACATTTGAATGATAGGTACCATTTCAACTGCACACATCAAAAACCATGCACGTATTCATCAAACTATGCAGAAATACCAAAACTTTTTAACTTACGCCAGTCAAGAAGATGGGGACATCCAAAGAAGCTGCAGATGACTTATATCACCAGGGTCCGACATTAAAAGATACATTTTAAGATGTGTTACCACTTTGAGCGTCAATAACCATTCTGCACTGAAAACCTTGTGGAATTGAGTCCAGCTCGAATAATCACAAAATATATTAATTTCTGAAATGCTTTGACATACTAACATTTTTTTTTTTTGAAGCTATCAGAAAAGATAAAAGCGTCACCTGCAACAGAACATATCTCTTTGCATACTCGAATACTGAGCAGGTAGATTCTCGTAAAAGCTGGTGCATTTTGGCCTACAAATCAAAAACTTTCTATTAAGGCACAGGAGACACACAACATAAAAAATAAGCAGAGGACCAGCTGGTGTGTGAATACTGAATAATGTCAAAAAAAAATGTACACAACACATGAAAAACACCAGAAGTGCAATAAATGTATGAGAAAATGACACAAGTCTTAAATAAATAAAAAACAAATTAAAGAAACCGACATAATATTACTAAAACACACACACATTACATTCAGACAACAATTTCCAGCTTCAGACTCAGAGAACATTTCTAGGAGGGAAAAGGCACTTGAAATCCTACAGATATCTTTGTAGTTTCATTTTTTCTTAACATTCAAGGCAAAATACTGTTTGGGACTTTGGGATTCAAAGACAACTGCAGTTTGTGCTTGTCCTTTTCACTGCAACACACATTTGTTGTCCTTATTGCTGTATTTCCTCCTCCTCATCTCCAAACCTCGCTCCAGCCGCTCGTCCTCCTCCTGAGCACTGCAAACACAAAAACATCAGTTCAGGAAAACAATTTCTCATTAATCAGGGATAAAATCATAGATGACTGAGCTACACAAAAGGAATGGCTCTCTGGGTAAAAATGTGTAAAAGGCCTCCAAGTAAATTGATTATTTAATAAATAAGTATTTTAAAGAAAAAAACGAACTTTTCAAAGTTCATTTTTAGAGAACTACAGGAAGCAGAACAGTCTTAGGATCAGTCTCCAAAAAAGCCAATTACTTTTGTAAACCTATTTACCAAAACTACGGTTAATAATTGTGTAGAACGCTGCATGTTTTTTTGACTTTTTCTGGTCATACTGAAAGCATCCACTCACCGTTTCTCTTTGTCATCGATGTCTCTGATGATCTCATCCCGCTGGTTAACCAGTGACACCAGTTCCTGCAGGAGCAGCTGCTCCCTCTGCTGCTGAGTGGATGTCTTCTGCCAGTCTGTGAAACATACAGCAAAATGCCAAATGGTACTTCTTTATTAATGTTTTAGATACTTGAAAACAAGTTTATGTCTGACAATTACTTTTACATGCTTTTCTCTTTGCTTCAATATGCCAAAGAAGTTTCTCTTTCTGCAATTAAAAAACTAAAATATGAACGATCTCCCACAGCATTTCTGATAATCACAACTTAAAGAACCATTTTGTTACATTTTTAATTTAAAACATTTATTCAGTTGCCCTGCAGATCATAGTTAGTAGGTAGAAAGTCACGCAAACTTTAGTAAATGCAGTGTTGATAACTACAGGAGTTGTGACACACTTTTAAAGCAGAGCTTGAAAACACTGTGGATTATGTTTCACTAATAATTTCACAAGACATTAGTTTTGCATGTTCACAAATCAAAATTTTGTCAAAATTACAAATATAAGTTATGAATAATGTGTTCTAAATGTGTACATGTGTATTTAATCTTCTGTTTACCCTGAACTCTGTTTTCAGTGACTAAGACAGATTCACAGATATAATCAAACTTAAACCAAGAACTGACCTTCTATAGCCATCATAACTCGTAGTTCTCTGGTGAGAAGCTCAAATCTCCTCTCCAGATCCTGCTCCTCTTGTCTGCACAGCAGTCAGAAATTAGGGAAATGTAATAAACTCAATGTTTACGATATAAAACGTGTATTTTCAGTTTGCTTACAATAGCTCCAGGTTATCCTGTCGACGTATCAGAGCGTTCTTCTTGTTCACCAAAGTGAACCATTCCTGGATCAGTCTCTCCTCTTCATCACGATCACTCCCTGCAAACAGAAGAGAATAATTTGTATATTCATGTAAGAGTTATGGAAAATAAAACCTTTCCCTGCATTGTGAGAAACAGAACATTGAACACTCCCACCTCTCTTAGACAGATAAAAAAAAATAAACCAACCTGTTTCCATGAGGCTTCGCAATCGTCTCTCCACGACTGCTGCTCTGCTGTCGATGTGTTTCTGCTCTGTCTCCAGTGCTGCCAGTTCGCTCAAGACATACTGACTGGTGTCCTGCAGGTGCTGACCACAAGTCCCATCACACACACACATTTGCATGCATGTACACAACATGCAAACACACACAAATACAAATAAACATAAAAATGAAAATGGCCCGGCAGCCATGAGGAAAGGAGAAGAAGGGTAAGAGAAGAAAAGTGAAGACAAGAAAAAAGGACAGTCACAGATTAGAGGGAAGTCAGGAGCACTGGAGAAAACAAACTGAATTTAATCTGCAGTGGAGAGATTTATTGTGATTTTGTATATAGGGCTGTAACACAAAACTGACCATAGTTTCTTCTTGTTTAGGAGGCTGGATGTCACCTGCATTCCGCAGCTCTGCAAACAGAAACACAGAGGGCAGATTAAAGCTTGAGCAGCAAAGAAAAAAATAATCCAGTCAAAAGTGGGAAGAAATATCCAGTATTTTAGGTGCTAGCTAGACTCAGTCCAGATAATACCTACCTGAGTTATTAGCATTTTCAGTAGGAGATGAAGCATCTTCATCCTGCAAATGCAAAATATAATATATATATAATAGACATCACATATTGTTTAAAGAGTTTTCATTTGATGACAAGAAGTGTAACCTGTTCAGATTTGGCAGCTTTGGTAACCGATCTGGGGGGTGGGACTGGGATTCTTGTTTCTTCCACTACAAAAAGACAATGAAAGCAACGAGATGTCTGATTCCTCGTCAAGAAAAGGCATTCATACTTTTTAGTCCTTTCCATAAACTTTGACAAAGTTTGTGAGATTCCAAGTCATACATGTTTAGATTTCAGTTTTGAAAGATATAAGAAGTTAACTCTAATAAATCTTATGCAATAGGAAACACACAAAGAGGCTTCTTTCAAAATTACTCAGCAAAAATTAAAGGTGCTGTTAAGAACATAAAGAAAACAAGACAGCAGCCATCACTCTTTTGAAGTAAGGAGGCTTAAACAAGTAAAAACAAATAAGTAAAAGCTTGACAAAATGAGAAAATTACCTTTAGTAGTCCTTTTGGTTCTGGGTGGTGGCACCACCAAGGCACTGCTTCCTCCTTCCTCTAGACTCACACCTTCGTTCAGCCTGGCCATGCAGAAGGCGGCGGCGTCAACGTTGGTGGGAGCGGGACCAGAAGGAGCGAGCCCGTAACTGGACTGGCTGCTGTTGTGCTCGATCTGTAGTACGCTCAGCTCCTGGTTGGTGAAATGTGAGCGGATTTGGCTGAGGTACGTCATAACGATGAGCCGGTCAGGGACGGACAGCAGAACCATGTCGGACGGTTCCAGCAGACGAGAGATCCCCAGGGCCTCAAAGCCGTCGAATGCCTGAGATTAAATAACGGATAAAATGCGCAGCGTAACTGTCATTAACAATAATCAAAATAAAAAGGCTCTGAACATATTGTAAAATTTAGTCTTGAACTTTATACATTTTGCCATGTTATGAACTTATGTGCATTTTATTCCACATTCATCTTATAGATGTAAAAATCAGACAGATGTCAGATGTATCTATCTTCAGTTTAATTTAAATCATAGCTTTAAATTTCCTTTGCTTTAGATCAGATTCAAAAACTACCACACTAGTGGTTGCACAGAGGACTAAACAATCCACGCCATTCTCACCTTCTTATTATTTAACTTGATGTCATGAGGAATCAAGCATTCGAAATCTCTGATGGGTAAAAGAAGAAGCACAATAAAATGTATTTAAGACAGATGAAAGCCATTTAAACCATGAACTGTGCATTCAAAGAAGATATTTAGCAAGCGTGATAGTGTAGAAATGCTTTACATTTTGTCTGGATGAAAGTGGTGCAGTAATGCACAGAAGGCCAGACCGTTTCTCCAGGACGTGCTGAAGTTTGTGACCTTTACACCCACATAGTTGTTGGTGATGCTCTGACACCACTGGAGCAATGACTGACTAGAGTTCACAAGGTCCTGGAGGAAAAGCAGAATAAAAAACAGTTCAGTTTTAGTTATGGGATTATAAAATCTCTTTTGCGTGTCTGTTTATGATCCAGTTACCTCAGTGTCATCCTTCCCATTGACCTCCTCTGTGACCACTGCAAATGGATCAGTGGTCCTGAGTTCGGGGGTTTCTTCCTCTGGTAATGTCGGAAGCCGAGAATTCTTGATCTCACACTGAAGTGAGGAAACGATGGTATGTGTACTGTGGGTGTCTTTGGAATGAGATGATTGTTTCACCGGTCCACCATCAGGTACATCTGTTGTTTTGTGCTTTGACCTAGAAGGCAACAAGACAGAAGACAGATGATGAATAGATGGGACAGTGATCTGAAAAAACCCCCAACAAAAACAGGAGAATCCACCCACAGGAAGGAGATACAAGAGATACCAGCAAAAGACATGCAGTCGTGCAATGATGAAAAAGCTGAACAAGCTGATGAAGGCGAATGAAGAATGATGGGAGTCTTAGACAACGTGAGGTAAATTCATACAGTATTCAGAATTTTTTTCTGACTTGGCATTATAGTTGCCTATACCCAGATATACACTATGAAATAAATAAATACATGAAAATGTGGAAAAAAAAGAAGTTTTTTAAGTACACAGCATAAAGAACAACATTTTCAAAAAATCCAAAAAAAAAACTGAATCAAAAAATGCCAAGCTGCACAAAAAATAAAGCATAAAAATAGAAATATACCAAGTTATTTTCACAAGTCAAAAGACAAAATAAAATGTCTACTATTTTTTTTTCCCCTTGATTTTAGGACAGTGAAACAATTAAACTGTGGTACTGCCATGACTGCAGTTAAAGTGCAATGTGCTACAAGTAGGTACACTAGAAGACAACAAAAGTCTCTCTAATCATCAACTCCATATAATAGAGGCGATTTCAGAGAGCAGCGCAAGGTTACAGACTTACGCTTCTTCCTCTACGAGTGGCTCTTCCGTGTCATTTAGTCTTATTTCCTGCAGATCATTGGAGCAGGTAATGATCAAGGAGTGACTGTGAGCAGAGATGTCAGTTGGGGGATTTGAAGGGACTCCTTTCTCCATAACATCGCTGTCAATATCACCAGGAGTGGGAATGAGTCTTTTCATGGCTCGAGGCCCACTGACCGGAGACGTGTCGCCTGACATCTGTCGAATCTTAGCCAGTAAAAGTCTTTCCTCCTCTTGGAGCTGCTGCTCTTTGGAGAGATTGTTGCCTGAAGTGGGTATCTCCTGGTCATCTTCAAACTTCAATTCAGGACTCCCATGTAAATTCACAGGCATTTTTGTCTCATTCATCTTACTGATGCTTATGCCACTGGGTGGTTTACATACCACCAAAGGTTGAACAAATTCTGTTACATTTACATCAGAATCAGTTTTAGTAAGTACTCCATCACTCCTTTTTTTCACCGATTGTTGGTCTGAAATTTGTTCTGTTTCCTTCATGTGAGACATAAGACGATGGTCAGGAGGCTGACTGTGAGGTTTATTTTGTTGTTTCACATCAAAGCTAATTCTAGAGCCTTGTTCAGTGGAGGGGGCTGATGCAGGCTTCAGGGCCACAGCGGGAGGCGGGTGGCCTGGGCTAAAGATAAAAAAGGGAGAATTCAACGCTAAATTTACAGCCTGTGCCAGGTATGACTAACATAGCAAGCATTAATAGCATGCTTTGTCATATCCAAGCAGCAGAAGAGATGTCACTTTGATGCTCCCAAGTGAAAAAGCACAAAACTTAAGAATCTTTCAAATAGCTTTTGCTATTTAACCCAGAAGTTGTTAGTTTAAATGATCTTCAATGCTCCCAGAACATTAGTGGACCAAAGACATCCTTATAAAAATGCCAGCGTTGTGCTAATCTGCAGCATCAGTGACTAAAACCATGCTAATCCACCTATTTAGCCATGCAAGGCTTAAACAATAAACACACCTCACAACATTTAAACCGACCATCAATTATAAAAATATGTAATTAATATTATATTAGCCTGTGTTCTGATCTCTGCCAAACTCTACTTTACTGATATCCTCTAAACAAGAGAAGCACAAATTTTGTTTTATAATAGATGTATATGAGATGATAATAAATTATTTATCAAGATTACATTTTTAGAATGCATGCAGACACCATTCTGTCATAAGAAAAACTAAGAGAACATCCAAATCCTCAGTATCCAAAGAACATAAGTTAGTAAATGTTCTAGGAGATGGACTGTGTTATGAGGAAACATCCACAAATGTTTCAAACAGACTTCTCTCTGAACAACAGCAGGCAACAAGGAGATATTTCTGACAATAGCCAAGTTACTCACCCATTTCTGAAGCTATGTCTCCCTCCCTCACCCCTCACTCACCCTGCATCTCCTTCCATATACAGCTCTGCCAGCCAGATGGAGCCCAGATCCTCCTGTCCCCTTTCATACTCTACTTCCTCCTCCTCCTCTTCTCGCAGCCACACCGGGATGGCATTGTGTTTAGGCTTGGATGCACCCTGCTTGACTGCTCTCAGCCTGGAACTGTGCTGTGCCTTTACATCAGTGCTCACAGAGTCTTTGGCTTTATTATCAATCACCCTACATGTACTTGCAGAAACAGGGATGACTTTGCTGGCTGGTTTGGGGTCAGATTTGTGCTTCTCATTGCTTTCTTGTAGTCTCTCGTCATATGCGATATCATCCAGCTCTGCCTCCTTCAGAGGCGGCCAAGTGTTTGACGGAGTTTTGTTTCCTTTTTCTTGGTTGTCAACAAATAAAATACCAGCAGGAGTTTTCACCTCTCTATTCTCCCATCCCTTCATCAGTTTTTCCATCTCTAAATTTTCTTCCTTATGTATTTCCTCATTTGTCTCATCAGCAAGTTTCCTCTGTTGCCTGAAATAGATGGTCTCCTTGTCTTCCTTCCCTCTTTCAATTCTAATTCTTTCATTTTCCAACTTTTTTCTATTTTTCTTCTCCGCCTCTTCACTTACCCTTTCTAACTTTTCTCTCTCCAGTATTTGATTTTGTATCTTCTCCATCTCTTCTCTCCTTATTCTTTCAGTTTCTTTCCTCTCTGCCTCTTCTGTCCTTAGTCTCTCCCTCTCTGTTTTCTCCACCCTTTCTCTATCTAGTCTTTCTCTTTCTTTCTTCTCCACCTCTTCTCTCTTTAGTCTTTCCCTTTCTTTCTTCTCCACCTCTTCTCTCTTTAGTCTTTCCCTTTCTTTCTTCTCCACCTCTTCTCTCTTTAGTCTTTC
>CAEGAG010308383.1:0-23083 GCA_903067065.1 Brachyrhaphis terrabensis
GTTCAGGTCTGAGTCCTGAAGGTTCAGGTCTGAGTCCTGAAGGTTCAGGTCTGAGTCCTGAAGGTTCAGGTCTGAGTCCTGAAGGTTCAGGTCTGAGTTCTGAAGGTTCAGGTCTGAGTTCTGAAGGTTCAGGTCTGAGTCCTTCACTTCTCCCAGATTTCAGACCTGATCTCTAGTTTCTAGCTGTGATAACAGAAGCTGTGTGCTGACTCTTTGGATCCAAAAATATTTACTTTTTTTTATTTCTGTTCGGGAAACGAAGGTTATGGCACATCAACACACTGATTTGTTCAGTGCTTCAATAGGTTGAGTCAGCTGGTGATAATGCAGTGCTGTGTATCATCTGTGTAGCTATGGCAACTGATAAACTAGCAGGAGCATGTAGATATTAAACAAGAGGGACCCGAGGATTGAACCTTGATGTATCCCAACTGTGGTTTTAATCAACAGTATTTATGGAAGAAAGATATATTTAAAATCCAGCCTTACAATGCATCCATTGGTTACATTTCAGTTTACAAATATAAATAAAAAAAACATTTTGGTAATACTAACAAAACTAAAACAGAATAATATCAGACAGTAAGAACAGAAAGGTTATGTATCATTTTATACAGAATATGTATCTGGTTTTAGTTGTGCGTTTGTGTCAGAATCAGAATCAGAAAGTGGTTGTGCACGAAAGAAAGCACAACGAAACTTAAAAAATAATAACTCTTGATAAATAAATAAAATAATGATAAATAAGCATATCTCAAAAATAAAACAATATGGTAGAAAAACACAGAAACAATAAATAAATCATACATAAACAAGTTAGTGATTTAAAATACCTACAAAATAAATAGGTAAAAAAATATGAATGAATATTAGGTGTCAGAATATTTCCCTGTGTTCAAGGCAACAACAGCTCTTGGATAGAAACTTAGTTTGTTTGACTAAAATGTGAGTTACTTTGCTAATTCACTGGATTTGCTTTGTTAAATAAACACTTCAGTCTGTGGCATGTTGTTTTTAATTTTTATTTTTAATGTTCAGAGCATTTCCAAGTATGATCCTGAGCAAACACGTCCCCGTAAAGCACCAACCCCTTTAAGTGCACAGTGATGCTCCTGAGCCGACCAGAGGAGCAGAGGGCACAGTGGCACATTAGGACACAAGTCAAAGGAAACAGTAAATGATGATGTTATTTTGCCTTGGCAGCGGCAGCTCAGAGGAGACGGCTGCAGGCTTTGTTGTAGGAAGCAGCTCAGCAGTAATAGGCTTGGGATGTTGACAGGAAATTAGTTTTGGGAGCTCAGGAGGATGTAGAGGAACGGGGAAGTGGCAGATCCAGCTCTGCGTCGGTGCGTTTTCGCTGTCTTCTCATGCATATGGCCTCACAACACCAGCCTCTTTAAATTTCCCTGTTTATGTATTCATCCGCTGCACTCCTCTGGGCTCAGAGGCGCTTTCACCATTATGTCATATTTGCTTTTCTTCAGCTGACTCCTACATGTCGGGTCTCTTCCATGTAATCCAAAGTCTTCGTTTTTTTTTGTTTTGTTTTGTTTTCTTCTCCTCAGAGTTATATAAATGTTCTTTTTAACTGATTTGCAAGTAAATTGAATTACTTTAAAAAGAGTTTATTGGCTAAATGAAGACAAATGCTTCACAACACTAGATGCTGAAATTTGAACATCTGTAGCTGTTTGCAATTTAAATGAGTTAAACTTGCTGGCTGCAGGCCGGTGATTCTGCAGAAGAAAGAGACGATCAGGGAAGATTCCTGATGAGCTGCTCTTCTTCCTCATTCCATTACTCTCCTCTTCCTCAAACTGTTTCCAGTTTGCCACCATCGAAACCATCGTGACATCCGTGTCGGACGAGTATCCCAAATACTTGAGGAAACATAAACCGCTCTTCACCCTGGTCTGCTGCCTCTCCTTCTTCGTCCTGGGCTTTCCCATGATAACAGAGGTACCACAATAGTTTCTACTTGTGAAAGGTTACACTGCAAAAACACAAAAACTTAGCAAGTAATTTTGGTCCAGGTTTTAGTGTAAGTATCTTAGTTCACCTGAAATAAGACAAAACTAACATACAAGTAGCTTTTCAGCAAGATATAGGAGCTTGTTTTAAGTAAACAATTATTTCACAAAGGTTCATACTTTTGATATCCACTGCAAAAACACAAAAACTTACTAAGTAATTTTGACTTACTTTTTAGTGTAAGTATCTTAATTCAAGTGAATTAAGATAACACTTAACTTCCACAAAACTTTTCAGCTAAAAATAGGAACTTGTTTTAAGTGAATTGCTATTATTTCATCTGAAGTAATACATTTTCCCACGTTAAAAGTGAAATAATCTGCCAGTGGAACTATTATTTTTTAGTCCATATTAAGGAATTTCACGCATTTATGTGTATATTTATTTAACTTTTGTTTTTTATTTATTCTACTTTGTAGAACTCAAAACCAATATTGCCAATGTCTGTGGTTATTCTTTATTTTTAAGTATTGTGGTATTTGTCATTGCGTTAAAAATCCTCTATATAATGTTATATGAAATAAAGTAAAGAAAAGAAACTTGTACGTTAAGTTTGTATTATTTCAACAGTACTAAGACAATTCAACTAGGAACTTGACAAAAACTAGTTTTGTGTTTTCGCAGTGTGTTCACTGACCTGAAAGGACAATAAAAAGCAAGATTTAAAAGAGATGATCTTTTTTATGTTTATTAATGGCTCAACTGTCTTACTAATATATATTTTGTTTTATTGTCTGTGCATTTTTAAAGAACGGGATGTACATGCTGCAGCTGGTGGACACATACGCAGCCTCCTATTCTTTGGTTATCATTGCCATCTTTGAGCTGGTTGGGATTTCCTACCTCTATGGTGAGTAAATGACCTGCAGCATGACCTTTACTTACTGCTCTTGGTTTTGCACTCCAAGGAACCACTCTGAAAGGTCAGAGTTCAGCAGGAGGCTCCAGAGTTACTGTTGTTGGTAGAATGAAAGATTGTGAATTTGAATGCAATCTTGTATTTGCTTTAGTGTAAAACAAAACCGCAGTACATGTTTTTTTCTTAGTTATACGTCCTCTGTGTGTGTTTAAGTGTTTTCATGAGCAGCTGTAAAATTTGAAAAAAACATTTGTTTTGTTCAGAAAAAAAAATCATCCCTAGCTGCGTTTCCATTCACCTCATGATTGCACGAATTGGAATCACAAAACTAAATTTGCTTATTGGAAACACACCACTTCCAAAAATTTTAAAATTTTTTAAATTAAAAACGTTTTTCGATATTTTGCAAAACTGCAAAGGAAGCACTTTTTCCATGTCACATGAGTCATGTGATCAACAACCGGATGTTACTACTGGCAGAAAGGACAAAGAAGGCGACAGGAAGTGGTAGGAGGATGATTGTGCTGCATGGTTTTTAATGACTTATCGCGGGAACAAACGTGATTTTAGTTGTGTTTATCATTTAATGGAAACACAGCAATTGCAAAATTATATTTTCAGAATATCGACAAAATTTTTTGCACATTTGTAATGGATACTCAGCACCAACTGCTGCTGTTTCTTATGGTTGATTTGTGATGTTTGCAGTTAATCATTATGTTTAAGAATTGCTTTCCAAAACAGACAAACTGAGAAAACTCAATGTAGTAGAGTTGCAATTTTAGCTGTACTCATTTTCCTGCAATAATACAATGGACATTTGTTGCTAGTAAAGTACATTTCCTACATCAAAATATGAATACATTTCATTTTACAAGACATACTGTATAAGGCTCCGGTTATTGTTATTACTGGTTGACATTTAGTGTTTTCCTGTAACATTCAAAAGTTGAAGCTGAAGTTCTGGCTTCTCTCTTATGCTCTTATTTTCCGGTTATCCTACAGCTTTTCATCTTGCTGAGTCATTTTTATGTTGATTTGGCTCTAGGTGTTTAAAGATTTCATAATGCAATGGCCTCCAAGGACTTTGCAAGAGAATCACATGCAGAACAGTCAGCATGAATTTCTTTTCTACATATTTATCATACTTTGTTTCACACGAAAGTAAACTAAGTTTAAATGTTTTTGTTTGTGATGGTAAAACATAATTTTTTTTAATTTTTTTATCAACACCTCCTATTAGCTAATTAGGACATAGATAATACTTGATGGTGATGGCAAGACAAACTTAAACTCAAGTTTAATTTAAAGCAGCAGTATGTAGCTTTTATAACAAAAAATTATATATATTTCTTTACATTTTTGTTGAAACTGTCACCATGGTGTGACAATATGTCATCAGACAAATAATCTGAAAATATTGAACTCCTCTGTCTTCTCCAGCGCAAACTAGAAACAACCAATCACAAGGTTGGTCGACGTCACTAAGACCCGCCTCCTGGCTCTGATTGGTTGTTTGTGGTCAGGCTGTGCATTTCTTGAATAATAGCTCAGGGATGAGGTAGAAGAGTTCAATCTTTTCACAAATTGTCTATGTCATAACATCAACAAATTATGTAAAAACCTTTTTTTTTTAAATAAAAGTTGCATTTTCTGTATCTTTAAGGGGATTATTGGCGATACAAATATTTGTGACATTGGTTATTTTCCCACGGAATAAATGTTCTCAAGGATGAATAAAAAACAAAAAGTCTTCAGCGTTCAAGAAAACAACATGACTCTGTTTTTGGTGTTTTTACACATCTTTACCAGTGGTGCCAGTAGATGTGAACGCCTCGCACCCACATGTGGTGTTACAGTGTTTGGTCCTATTATTTGTTTTTAGTCCAGCCTGAGGCATCATGAACACACGCACAGTCCAACACCTCAGCAGGGACACCAATTACATCTGGGAGACTTTTGTGATTACTGCTGGCCTTCCAGAGGAAATTGGGATTTGCCCCATTGTCCTTCATGCTGGTCTCCTGATATCCCCTACGCGGCCACCAGGGGTCTCTGTTGTAATGTCCAAATCTGAACCGCCGACGTGCCCAGGACTCAGGTGTGTGTCAGGTGGCTGTTACCAAGCGAGAGGCTTGGCTCGGTTGGTCGGAGCATCAGCACAGGTGACATATTGAAATGATTGTGTGACTCTGCCTCTTCATGTCACTCACAGTTATCCGTCAATAAGGACGAAGGAATGAAGCCATCTGCTCCTCTCACAGTTTCTCCAGGAATCTGACACTCCTTTTACATGCACACACACACACCCCCACACACACACACACACACACGAAATTTGCTGAACTCCTTTTGAAGGGACCTTATTAAACCCAGGTCACTGTCTGTGTTTCCACTTTCCATCTTCCCATCATTTCTCATCTTTGATTTTATCTCTCTTTCCGTTTTTTTCCTCTCCTCCTCAGGTCTGCAGAGATTTTGCGAGGACATCGAAATGATGATTGGTTTCCAGCCAAACCGATTTTGGAGAGTGTGCTGGGCCTTTGTGACTCCAACCATCCTGACAGTATGTTTGTTTTTGATCATCTCATTTTCCTACACACACACATAGCCACTAGTGGACATTTGTATTTTCAGTTCAACCCATTGTATCCGTCACCTTAAAAATGCAATAATTTGCATTCTGTAACAGATGAGAAATTTCTCCTCAAACACTGAAGCTCAAAATGGTTTCCTCCCTACTTTTCCTGCCGAGGCAACACTTCAAATGTTTATTTACTACCTAAACATACCAACTGTGAAGTCTGCCACCGCAGTTTACAATTTAGTTCTACTAAGCATCGTGAACTAGGTGGAAAATTGCTTGAACTGTATGAAATATGCATACTTTCTCTAAAATCTGCCTCCGTTTCTCTGAGCTGTCCAGCTCAAGATGTAAATTCCCTTGCACAGATTTTACTAATATGTCTGAGCAGGACCTTGGCCTGCATAAATATGTTTAATTTACATAAACATAATGAAAAAAACACTGCAAAGGTGATGCTGACTAATGGAGCTGCATGTTTATCCTGCTGCCCTCATTGGAGGGTTGATTCGTTTTCTGCAACTGATCCATTTCTGTCTTTCATCTCTATTACTTTTTTATATTTTAAGCTAAATTGGTGTGTATTTTCTTCCACCCACTAATTACATGTAAAATCATTTTTTTTCGTTGTCTTCCATCTTTCTGTTTAAAGCAAATGGAGCAGAAGAAACTCGCAAGAAATTACTCATTGGTGTTGAACATTTTGTGATTTATTCATTAACTTTTCATCCAATGTTTACATAAAAAATTCATTTAAAACATATGCATTGAAAATGTGAATGAGCTGAATTTTGGAAAACGCATTAATCATATTTTGTTGAGTGATTAAATTCAGAACCTCACTGTAAAATAAATCAGTCTCAGTTTAGAAATAATTAGTAACATATAGAAGAAAATTAAATTAGTCCGTTTTCTATTTCTTTCTCTGTTTTGTTGTAAATCAATAATCAATCCAGTTTCAATCTAGCTTCCCAAAAACAAAATTTAAAGCGCACACACTGATGACATCACATAAGGCAAAGGTTAACTGACTAGACTTTTATTTTTGGTTTTTGTTGTGCTTTTAGTTGCATGTTTTGAATTAGATTCATGTGTAGTAAAAAGTTTAAGCCATGTGAAAAAACTGCATGGATTTTTAGGAAATGTCAGCAACACTAAAGCATGAAAGTGAACACAGGCCAACTTTTCTATTAACGAGTTAAAGATTCTGATCCATTTTACAATAATTTAGTTGTTTAGATCATATTTAATATTCCAAAGGAAAGGTTACACAATTTAAAACCATTTCTTGGCTCATTTTGCGAGAAATAGTCTTTTATTTGCTGTAACAGCCTTGACATCTACCATGAATTTGGTAGTTAAAAAAATATGTGGTCTAAAAACAACTCCTTAAATCATGTTAAATCATGATCATTTTTTAAAACTAAAAAGGAAAAATAACTCCACTATAAAATTCAATACCCTTTAAAACCAACTTCAGCTGCTGCAACTTGAACCGAGCTTTGCTTTGACCTTTCAGGTCGCTAAGTAAGAATTTTGATCAACTCTTTCTTTTTTTAACTGTTGGCTCAGTTCACTGAGGTTTGAAGATATTAATTTGGTTCTTTTAAGGTTTCAACGCCACATTTCAATCAAGTTGAGGTCTGTTCTTTCACTGGGCTGTTCAACAGCTTGATTTTTTTCCCCCCAGCTATTTCTTTGTAGATTTGCTGCCATGCTTGGATTTTTTTTTCTTTGACATTTCTCAGCATGATCTGACTTTTTTATGAACATGAAGGAATTTCTATTCGAAGGAAAGTTAAATATCATCCAGAAAATGTTCAACTCCAAAATAAAAGACTCAAAAAAAATCCTGCAATCATTTGAATAAAACAAGATCTGTTTACCATGATTGAATATTTGAATATTTATTGCGCCCTTGCAGCGTGACGTCACACACACAAGACCCCGCCCCCATCTGGAGGGCAACAAGCTGCTGGCTAACGATGGCTAGCACTGGTTTTAGCTGTTAAGTTGTCAATATAACACGCTAAATCTTAAATGCACGCCTGATTTATAAAGGAAAAAGTGACACAGTGCTTTGCTACACTATGACAACTAGATAACAAGGTCTGTAAAAAGTTTGAATTAAGAAAAGAAATAGCGAGAGAAGTAGTTCAGCTATGCTAGCTTGACTTTGACAACCTTAACATGTAAATGTGACAAAATGTGACAACTCTGACAGATTATCAGGTGTTTAATCAACCACAGCTGTGTTAGATTAGCTAGCTAATCTTAGATTAGCTAACAGCAAATTTACCACATCAATTACTTATTAATAATCGCAAAATAAGCATCAAGTCTGAAAACGTTCAGTTGTAACGGGCTGAATGTGCTGTTCTTTGAGTGTTTTTGCTGTTGAATCCTGATACGTTTGGTGGCGTTGTTGTCAGTTGCTATGACAACGAGTCTACGTGTAGCGTAGCCGACGAGGAGAGAATGAATGGCATTGTAAAAGAATCGTCTTTTTGCCCTCCAGTGTTGAGCGCATGCGCGAAATTTCCGGACATAAACAATAACATGCACATTTTTACACAACCAACAAGTTGTTAAATTTAACCAGAGGTTCATTATTTGTGCAGGGCATCCTGGGACTGAGTCTGTACCAGTGGAAAGTGATGACGTACGAGGACTACACCTACCCCACCTGGTCCATGGTTCTGGGCTGGCTCATGGTCATTTGCTCTGTCATCTGGATCCCCATCATGTTTGTCATTAAGATGCACCTGGCCCCTGGCACCGTAGTGGAGGTAATAATTAAGATGAAACTGCGGCAGGATATTGTCTATTGTTTTTGACACACATGCACACACAAACATATACACACTGGGAAATCAATAGTCTCATCCTTCCCTCATTAGCATGGAGAGGCGAGCTGCAGGCTGAGGATTAATTCCTTCATATTTCTGGGAGTCTTCCGAGTCTCTTTTAAACACTTTGATTAATGGATGATGATGATTGCGGCTTTTTGTCCAAACAGCTTTGTTTTCTCAGTATCGCTGACAGAAGCATCAATTACAGATTTTTCCGTCAAGATTACTTTTGTTATCTGGGAAAATAACCGTGAATGCAAGCGCTCATCTGATAAAGTTAATTAATTAAGCCCTCCTTACATTTTCTCTCTTGATTGTCGTATTACGCTCTATACATTCCTCCAACCAACCGACTTAAGACTTCAATCGCTGTTTTACAACAAAGCTGGCATTCTAGCCGTCAGTCTCAAATTATTCCTGCACTTTTGTGTCTCCAACAACCTTCTGTTTAATCCAAAACCAACTATTAGATTGTTCCACCTTTCTACATTCTACCTATTTTTGCCAGCTTAGACTCATCAGTGTGACACATCTAATTCTGTTTGAAAAGGTGTAATAAATGACTTGAACATTGGAAAAAACACCCAAAGAAAACTCACTATAGGAAGAATATGCAGAATCTGCACAAATATTCTTCTGAGTTGTGAACCAATTTGTTATACTTACATGCCACTGAGAATTTAACTTTTTATTGCTGCATATGCAGTTCATTGATCTCTATTGAACTTTATTGCATCTTTATATGGTAGACCTACAGTCCACCTGTGTGTGATTTATTTTCAGACGTTCTGTAAAGACTGGAAGTTTGTTGGATGACAATAATGTATAATAAATAATATGAAGACAAATTCAGCAGACATGACAGGGAGGCAGTTATGGAGAAGTTCAAAGCATAAATAATATACATAAACTACAACAATCTGCAGAGTTGGGTAGTAATTAGCCGCATTTGCTCTGTTACATTTACTTGAGTAGTATTTCTACTACGCAGTACTTGATACTCTTGCTTGAGTAAAATTTTGGATTTCTAACTTCACTGAATGAAAAGTAAACAAGTTTTAATCAAAAATTCACCAGACACAGACTCACACCTGCAGTTTTTGTTAAAGTTTTGTCTTTTTTCTTTTTTTTGAAAGAAACTGTTTTGGAAAAATGTCTTCTACCTGATTTTGTTTTTTTTTTGTTACTTCCATGAATTATTATAATTTTCGTCCTTAGAACTCTGTTGATGTCCACATAAGTCCCACCAGCTGCAAATGTACCACAGGAGAAAAGGATATAGGTTAAACCTAGATAATGTGTCAAGAATAATCTACAGGAAATCCCAAACCAGGGCTCCAAGAACAGAGTTATGACATTGTTTTTAGTCCACTGTGAGAGAGAACAAATTTCTCTGTTGCAGACGTAAAGTCAGACCTACAATGGAGTGGCTTGGATAAAAGCACATTCCTGTTACTGTAGAGTCTGGTCAATCAGACCTGTGTCCATGTGAGAGGCTGTGTCCTTGAAGTTTATTTTAAAAGACTGTTTCCACTGACTGAGCCTGAGCTATTTTGCGAAGAAAAATAGCTAAATTTCCCCTTTTAGATGTGCAAAGCTTGCAGAGACCTTCTCCACAAGAATGGCAAAAGTCATTTCAGAAAGTGGTGCTTCTAGAAAGTATTGAGTCAGAGGTCTGAGACAAGTACAAAGAACACTTGGAAAGAAAATCAGATCATTTCTCATTTTTCTTCCTCTTGACAATTATGTCCTACTTTGTTTTAGTCTATCACATAAAATCCCATAAAATACATGAGACATGTTCAAGTGGTATTAATAATTGTGAAAGCCACCGTGTGTAATAGGATTGCACAATAAATGCGTTTCCATTTGCCATAGAATTACGCAAATTGGAATTATGAAAATAAATTTAACAATTTTGAAAAAAAACAAACAACTAAAGTTACAAAATTATGTTTTTTTGTCATTAGCAAAATATTGTCAAAATTTTGCACAGTGGAACTTCTTTATGTAAGTGTGTATAAAGTTGATATCTGGAAGGATTGCTTGGAAAGCAAATTTTGGTGATGAATATATTTCAAGTGCCACAAATTCACACTTTGCACATTAATAAGATATTCAGCCTGCTGGATAAAGTCTCACTGCAGCAGAAACTTCATTTCCAAGACACTTAAAGGTCACAAAGAGTGTTTTTGAAGCACACACACGAGAAATATAGGAGTATGTGAATTTATTGCAACTGATATTATCATTATGATTTACCAAAACCTGACTCTGTATGGGTTTCTAATATTATATAAACCCTAATTTGTAATGTCTAAAGCAGTACCATGAGATTGGACACAGTTAATAAAACATCTGACAGCTGAAAGCTAATATAGCCCAGATTTATTGGCTAAAAGCTTTAACTGGGCTGTGTTTTCTCTTGCAGCGTCTGAAGTTGGTCTGCTCCCCTCAGCCTGACTGGGGACCTTTCCTGATGAAGCACCGTGGAAATCGCTACAAGAACATGATCGACCCATTAGGAACCAGCTCCCTGGGTCTCAAACTGCCCCCAAAGGACTTCCAGCTTGGTTCCTATCAGTAGCAGCTGCTCTGGAAGCAACACCTTCCAAGTTTTTCAGGGGGCGCTTGGACTGGGGTGGACACCTGCTTCCAGGCTGTTTTGTCCTCCGCCTCTTCTTCCTCCTCCTTTGATTTTTCTCCTGCTTTGTACTTCACTCTGTCTGCTACCCCTCTTTATCACGGAAGTGGAAACAGGCTTTTCCTCTTCTATTACTTCTTCACCTCTTCCCGTCTTGTCTTAGGGAGGGGCGGCTGTCCAAGTGGAGTCTGCTCTTCCTGCTGCTACTTGGTACTCGGTTAATGGGCTATCATTGCCTCCCACACATGACCACTGATTACTCCACAGCCCCCCTCCCAGGGAACTCATTCCAAGAGAAAAATTGTGTCATAAAATGACACAACTCAGACTGCACTTGCAATATTAGACTCACAATAGCTGTTCCCCATGGAGTTGTGTTTGTTTGTTTCTATGCGTGTGTTCGTGTGAGTGTGAGTGGCATTTCATTTCTGTGTAGAGATAACGAATCATGTCGGTGCAAGCAAGCAAGCAGACAGAAAAAAACGAAAAGAAAATTAAACTCCAGGAAAAAAAAGAAAAAGCGAAGTTCAGTAAGCTTGGTTGGGGATCTTGGTTTTGGGTCCATCTGTGTACAAAATTTCACCTGAATTATAGGTAGTATCTGAAAAAAATAGACCTAGTATGCTTTATTATCACGTTTCCAGCACTATGTATTAATAGTTACATCAACTACAGCTCAGTCGCTCTTGCTTTGTCAGAAATAGATGATGAT
This sequence comes from Brachyrhaphis terrabensis, assembly GCA_903067065.1. Classification (NCBI taxonomy): domain Eukaryota; kingdom Metazoa; phylum Chordata; class Actinopteri; order Cyprinodontiformes; family Poeciliidae; genus Brachyrhaphis; species Brachyrhaphis terrabensis. The sequence goes on from CAEGAG010308383.1 coordinate 11,683, forward strand.
ATCTGTTATTTGTGCCTCCTATGTCCCAGTAGAGTGGCGAATGCATCCTGATTACCAGTTCTGCGTGTTTCACTTTGGCCTTTAACAACTCAGCATTGGAGCAGAAGCTTGGACTCTCTTTGTCTCTGAACCCGAGAGGTAGAATGTGATACCTTATCTCTTTTTAGGTTGTGTTTTCTTAAGTTGCTTTGTCTGTGAATTTAAAGCGGTGCAAAGTAGGAAGCTTTCCGAATAGTCTAGCCATCATTTTCGTTGGCGATTACTTGGCCAATTAATTAACCCTTTCAGGTTGACGAAGATGACCTCTATGTGCATAAATGTCTATTAAATGCTGTATGTATGTGTTGTGACTTTGTCAAGCCATATATATAAATATATAAATCTTTGCAATGTATGTTACATAAGTAGAGTAACCATATCAAATATATAAGCATACACATTATTAGAGTTATATATATATACCTATATATATATCTATAAAACCTCCAGAGGAGGAAGGCAGTGAGTGAGAGTGTTTGTGTGTGTAAATGTCTCCTAATGTTACTCTTGCTAACATGTAATGTTTTGTACAAAGTGCAGTCCTACTGGAAAAAAATTATCCCGACTATCCTCAAGTAATAAGTGTGTTTTGTCACTTCCTCACTATAGGAGCTACTGCTATGTGCAAACAAATTAAGATTTAGAGTAGAAAAAAGGCCTCGCTCCCCCGAGGATGTACACTTTGTCTCTTGTTAGTGGTAGATTATTGGAGACCTCGCTGTCATTTCGGAACTTGTTGCCTCTCTCTCCGTGTGTCCTCGTTGAAACAGGGTCTCAGGTAAACTCGTCAGACTACTGCGGTAGCTGCAGGAATAATAGCATAAGGAAAATTAGAGCCTTCTTTGTGTTTAATCACAATGAACACCCAGCTGGGAAAGGTTGTTTTCCTGGCGAACTTCCACGAAGCCTGATTTTTTTTTTTTTTGCTCACCTTTGCTTAAATGCAAAGTGAGGCACTCCGTTTCAAACAGCTGTGTTGCAGGGTGTCATTATGTCGGTGTGCGCTTCATGGAAAGCTGTAAAACATATTTAAAAGTAACTTTTTGAATGATTGTAATGAACCGCAGAGAAAATGGGTCTGTGCAGTAGTTTGCTGCGGTGCATATATTATTTGTAAACGGCAAAAGGCTTTTAGCAGCTTTTCTGGACCCATCACAGTCCCACCGTGGTCCGTCAGAATCAGACGCATTAGTGAAATTTAGCACTTGTTTCCTTTGAATTATTATGCTCTGACATCATCCGCATAACTGAACTGCTGTAAGTGGATTTCTGTGGGTTTAAAAAACTGTAAAGAGTGCAGCTCTGCAGGTGATCAGACTTGAAATGTCACGGCAGGCCGTTAATGAGGGCTGCCAACCTATTAACTTAAAAGAAACACCATGCACCTACTTATAAGCAATTAATCATTTTTGCTTTGGACCAACTGGATTCATGTTTTTTGAGCTGAAGCAGAGTTCCTGATTGGCGTAATAGATGCTTTTATCACTGCAGGCTTTCAATGATGGAGTGTCTTTTTTTAGCCGGTTGAAAAAGCAATTGCTAAAAGTTTAAGGCTCTCTATTCCTACTTCTCTAAGCCATGTCTTTTCATGACTTTGATAGGAAAATAGCACAGATACTAAGAGGTTATTTGAAAGCAAAACATAATCAATTAATGAGCACAAATATACAGATGTTAAATAGCTTGCTCGCTGCACTGTGTTCCTTTTAGTACGTCGTGCATTTAGCTCTAGCTGTGATTTAAAAAAAATGTGTGTCTGTTTCTGGCTCGTGTGTGTGTGTGTGTGTGTTTGTCTCTGTATGTTTAATCAATCTTCACGTAGCTGTCAATCAAATGTTTGCATGACTGGTCTGAGCTGACTGTAGAAATAAGAGAGGAGGATTTACAAGCAGTTCCTAGTATGACGCTAAGCTAGCTTTGTAATGCTAACTTTAAATGCAGATTTGCTCCGCCCCATAAAAAAAAGGTACTCCGATGGCTTCTCTTCAATCAGAGATTAAAAAGCAACTGTTGTATGATGAGGGCATTTAGTTTATTACTGCAAGACTTTAAAGATAAAACCCTTTATGACTTTACTCAGAGGTGAGACCTATACGTATATATTTTATGTCCCTGTGTTACCATTTGTGTAGGGATTCTTCGGCTTTGGTTTGAGAAGAAAAAAAAAAATCAGCTTAGGGTTTTATTTGAACCACATATATTTGTAAAATATATCAAATGAAGAGCTTGCATGTTGCAGTTTGTGTTGCTATAACTCAATGTCCATGTGTAATTATCTGTTTTCTTCTCGAAGTATAAGTCTGCATGTTTACTTTAGGGAACCTTTAGTTGAACATAAAGATTCAAAATCGAGGGATGGCATCAGTTTAGAGGTAAGAAAAAAAATATATACATATGTATAAATATGAAGAAATCTCTTGGCCTACAAGTCACCACTGGGCAGTGTAAGTAACCAAAGAACGAGAACTTTATGTGGGATTGTAGTTGAAACATAAAAAGTTTAAAAAGGAATGTGTCATGTGCGTATAGGAAGTCGAGATACTGCCATCCATTTAAAATGAAGTTGTTCTTTGATGTTTGCCAATATGTTACAACACATCTTCAGGTAACCATTGGCCTTATAGATGTTCTCGAAAAAGTAGCGTTATTATTATTATATGTATTTCAAAATTAACACCGCAGCATAGCTGTCTGTCTCATATGGTACCAGTATTCCTATTGTTATGTCTGCTGTGTCTTTTTGGCACTTTATTGTGTGACCTATGAGTGCATAGGTTAAATTTCTAATTACTTGAGTAATGTCATATATTTCTGTGTGTCCTATGTGAGGCACTGCTGCCTATGGATATAGATATGTGCCTCCAACATCCCATGACATTCATTTAATTTAAAAATTGAGAATATATATATTATAAAAGTATGTTTTAAAATGTGTGTTATGTGTAAAAAAAATAGAAGATATATATCATAAATGTGAAAAATGCATCTATTTATTTTCATCATCAATTATTGAGGCCCTACCTCATATTTTGTATTTATGTATAGAAATGCAATTGGATTATAGTATCTTTGCCAATAATAATATATCGCTAATAAATCATGAAATGTATAACGTATGAATCAATAAATAAATGTTTTTGTTTTGCTTTGTTGTTGTTGTCACTGACTTCTTCTGCATTCGCGAAGCCTAAAACAACATTGACGTGAAAATTAGGTTACAGCGATAAAGTCCCCTTTGTGATTCAACCTGCCACTCAACTTCCACATTCAGCTGCTACGTAACTGAAGGCGTCTCCTCAGTGTGCTGCGTGAAAACGACACACACTGTTCGTTGTTTACTGGAACATTATGATCAAAGAAGATGAGAGTAGAAAGAAAGAAAGGATTTGAACACTCCTGCAGGCGCGTTGTTTGTTGGAACATGTGATGCGCTGCTCTGCTCACTGCAGCAGACAGGCTGGCATATTTCAAACAGCTCTCATTTGCAACTGAATTTCAGTTTGGAGCAGTTCACTGATTACCGTTCTGTTTTAGGCGTGCGTGGAAGAATCCGTTGGCGAAAGCTGCAAAGACTTACAGTGAAAATTGCTGCACAAGAAACTTGATTAATTTAAAGCTGAAGTTTGTAACTTTTATAGAAAAATTGTTTTTGTTAAAATATAGAGACAAAATGTAATCTGTGAAAAGATCAATCTCCTCCACCTAAAAAATGCACCGCTCCCGACCAAAAACAACCAATCAGAGCCAGCGGGAGGGTCTTAGCGTTGTCAATCATCTTCATGTACTCACTGGTAAACATGCTAATGGTGGAGAAACAATCAGAGTTGAGTAGTAACTAGTTACATTTACTTGAGTAACTTTTTTGTATTTTTACTTCATTGTACTTTTTACTTGAGTAATTTTATCACGAAGTATTTCTATTCTTACTTGAGTAAAATCTCTGGAATCTTAACCTACTGTATGAAAAACAAACACTTGACCAAAAATTCACCAGACAGACACAAACCAGCAGTTTTTGTTAGTTTTACAAGTTTTTTTTATTGAAAGAAGTTGATTTTGGGGAAAAAAATATTTTGCCCGATTTTGTTATTTTTTGGTACTTATCTGAATTATTGTCATTTTTGTCCTTAAAATACCAAAATTTCCACTTAACTTTATATTTTTGTCCATCTGATGTGATTTTTGAGTAAAAATATGTTGAATTAGTTCTTCTTTTACTTGATTACAATTTTTAAGTACTCACCCCATCTCTGGAAACATCATTACTAGAAAGCCGCTTACCCGCCATCATGCTAACTAGCATTAGCATTCATAACAGGGCCACATAGAGGGTGATTGATAGCATAAAGACCCGCCTCCTGGCTCTGACTGGTTGTTTCTAGTTAGCACTGGGAGAAACCAGAGGAGTTCAATTATTTTCACAGATTTTCTGTCTCATACTACTGTCACGACATAGGGACAATTTCAATAAATATGTAAAACAAATATTTGTCTTAGAAAAGCTACATACTGCAGCTTTAAGCCAAACCAAAGTTTAAAACAATGTTTAAAAGTTCCACTAGTTGAAAGTGTATTTAAATTTGGCTGCCACTAATATTGGCAGAAAGACTGAGCACCAAGGAGTGAAGAGACTTTAAAATGCAAGATAAATCAATTCTTGGATAAAATAAAAACGATTCCTTCTCCCATAAGAAGCTCAAAGCTTTATGGCGACACGATGAGGTACAACTTATGGCCATTTAATGCAGCTCACGGTCACTTCCTGTCTCTCAATCTGTTAAAGAGCCAATTTGTTTTACAGTTTCAAAAATGACCATAACACTTGTAAGGTTGTGAATGAGCACAACTTCATTACAAGAGATTTTTATGATGACGACATGAGATATGAAAGCTTGAATATGTATATAAATGTTTTTGTTATTCAGTTGAAACATTGCAGGTTTGAGAATCACTGAATAGTTTTAGCGTTTAAATCAACATTTTTGGCTCAATTAGTAAATCAGTTTGTTATTTATTTGTTTATCTAATTGTGTACAACAACAACAACAATTAGTCTGGGGGAAATAATCACTAAATAGATTAATTTAAATATATTTAAAATACATATGTAATAAGGTTTTATTTTTAACATTTGTATAGATTTGAAGTTTGTCAAAATGTATTTGTTTATTCTTTGAATTTATTTTGTTTTGTCAAGAAGTTGTTTCTCATACATTTACTGGTGTATTAAGTTCTGCTTTGTTGCTTTTATTATATTTAATTTAATGTTTTTGGGCAGAAGCTGCTGGACTGATGCTAACACCAAATTGATTTCCTCTTATGCTAGAATAATTACAGTGAACCCAAGTGTGTCTGTCATGAAGTCAAGCTACTGGATGAGAGACGAACAAAGAAGGGTTACACATGTATAACATAAGTACAATGATATCAGGAGTAACCTTTAAAGGAGTTAGTAGGACAAAAAAGAGTGTGGTGGTTCTACTTTTGAAGTAATGGCACCAAGGAGGGTGTGAGGAGTCTTTGACTGTGTTTTTTTGTTTTGGACCCTGGTCTGCAGAGGCACTGGAACAGAGACACACACCAATAATCCTCTCAGCGTCCCTCGGATTTCTCTGCTAACCCGTCTTGTCTGCCATGTTGCAGATGGAGTCCCACGCTGAGATGTGGGACATTAACACTCTCACCACAGACTCTGCAGAATGTTGTGATGGTAGAGAGAGATGTTTGTCTCTGCTGGGCCTTTTTTACGATCCATGTGTTGCTATTCAACAAGATCCACACTGTCATCAATCAGTGAATCACAACCACAGGTTCTTAAATTAGTGCCCATGTTCTCCAGCCAGACTGAAACTTTTGTATTTATATCATTACCAACTGATGGAATTTTTAGTTTTTCTGGAGTAAAATTCTGAAAAATTTTTCTAAAAAAAAAAAACTAAACAAAAAAAACTTGTAATTTTTTGAGTTAGAAAAGTTGTACATTTCCGCAAAAAAAAAGCAAACAAAAAAAACGATTGGAGATTAATTTCAGTAATTTTCTAATAAAACTTGTAAATTTCTGAGTTTGAAAAGTCAAAAATTTGATAGAAGAAAACTCATAAATTTGGAGATTTATCTCAGAAATTTTATAGAAAAAACTTGAACATTTCTCAGTTTGAAAAGTCAAAAACTTTGAAACTCATAAATTTTCAAATTTTTTTCTAGAAAATTTCTTAATCTCAGAATTTCAGTTTTTTCTCTCAAACCTTTGACTTTTCAAACTCAGAAATTTCCAAGTTATTTTTGTAGAAGGTTTCTAAGGTTAATTTTTGCATTTTTTGCTGAAATTTACACCTTTATTTCTATTTACAATGGTCGCAATACGGCGTGGTACTGATCTTGGTTTCCTGTTTGAATTGTCATCAGGTGAGCTGAAATATCCTGTGGTCAACCTCAGCAGTCATTACTCATTTTCAAGCCTTTGTGAGCAAAGGTTTCCATTTATATCATCGGCACAGTCCTGCTCTTTTCAAATGGTTGATGTGTTATACATCAAAGCTGTCTGAAGTTAGTAAAAAAGGGTTACTGATGTTCCAGAACACTTTGTTTCTTTTTTTGCAGGTACTGACTCGCACACATTTGTCATTCTGATCAATCCAGCGATCCCTGCTCACCACCTAAAGGTCTTTCCATTTTTTTTTTCATCATATCTGTTAAAGGTTTTGTGGCCCTCAGCTTGATGTCACAAGGCTCAGTTTTCTGGTTCTATCTGTTTGAGAACACTGAAATTAATCACTATCTATAAACAAAACAATGTGCCTAAAAACCAACTCAGAGAAATAAAAATAGTTTACAAAATCATAAGAGAAAAATAAGTGAGAATTTTGTTAAAAAACTGTCATTACGTAAAAAAAAATGTTGACTTCCTTTATTAATTTTCAAATAATGTATTTTTGTCTTAATTTGACAGTTTCGATATATTTAAGCTATATTTCTGTGATATCAAAAATTGTTTAACCATGATAGAAAACAGAACAAAACAGCAAATAAATCATGTTTGTGTAGGTGAAATGTAGCAACAACACATTGCTACTTTTGCCAGCAAATAATTCATTTTAGGACTGTTTGTTTATTCGACCGCGTCTGCATTTCTAATTTATGTTACCAACTTCCTCGCTTTAAACATTTGTGAATATTTTCTTTCCTAGAGAGCACATGTGTTAAACTCAAGGCCCAAGGGCCGAATCTGGATCGCCATCATTTTTTATGTGGCCCTTTAGATTCCACACTACATGAATAAATCCCTTCTTTTTTTCCACAAATTTGCTAAATCTTTGCAAAATTCAAATTTTTTTATGATTTTACTGCAAATTTTTCTCAAAATTGGCCAAAAGCATCGGGTTCAAGTGACCACTGCCTTACTTGATTTTAAGTTGTAGTCCGTGATCGATACAGCGATTTTTCCACATTAGCACCACAAAATCTATAATTTTGATTGAAAAAAACCACAAAAACAATCACAAAATCCTAGATGGACTGAAAAGGTGTTCAGTATTATTTCATTTTAATAAACACTTATTGAATGCTGAAACAAACATCTATTTACTGATATTTTAACAGTTTAATGGGTTTTATCAATAGATTCTGGCACTCTGGCATTCAGGTGTTTGATTTGGCCCAAAATGAAAATGAGTTTAATGCCCCTAATGTGGAGAAATCTTTTTTTCACTTTTCTTTTCTGTTGTGTGATTGGTAAACTCATCCCTCACTCTTCATATTAAATGCCATTTTTGCAGAGAAAACAGAATTGTTCAAATATTAAAAGGGTTGGAAAGTTTATAATACCTGTCCATCTGTGGAAGAATACAACACAGAATAAATACACACATTTGTAATTTCCCATTATTACCAATATGAATTTGCTTCTGTGTTTTCCCATGGCAAATTACCCGCTCTATTTGTGCGGATGAGACTGGCATGAGTTTTTCTTTCTCACAATGACAGCAGTGGCACAAAGTGGGGGAGGAAATTGCCTGCTACATGAAAAGCCACAAATTTTCCCATTTTCTACTACACTGCTAAAATGTTGATCTCATATGCCGGGTGTTTGTGCCTGCCACCGCCGCGTCTCCATGATGACAACCTGTCAGCTCTCTCCGTTGCTTCTGTGGTTGCCTCGACAATAGGACTAAGCAATAACATCCAGTTCAACCAAAGTGGGGACCTTCTGATGAAATTACGGAGATGAATTTGAAATTACTGACACGGTCCTTCAATATGACACCTTTGGATATTAAGAATCGCACAGACGGAGTGCTGCAAAGACCCAAATGCATAATACTGGATAGTACCATGTTTTGTTGAAAATAATGTGACCTGGAAAGCTGACTTCAACAATTCAAAAAATACTTTTTAAAATCCCTGCTTTTATCACACCTGTGAGCTACTTAATGTGACACAAAGAACACAGAGCAATCCGGATGTCTAAAAATATGTTTGCAATAGATCCAACTATTGAAGACAAAATATCTGTTTGTAGTACATTTTTGAACACTCTGCACCTGCTCTGACAACAGGACATTAAATCTTCTTTAGGAACAGAGCAGACGGCGCAGATGTGCTCATCCTGGCATTCGCTGTTCAAGCCATTGTAGAAGTCTCCACTTTTTTATTTATTTTCATTGGAGCCATTATAATGGTTTAACAATAGTCGTGTTTCCAGTCCTTTTCTGTGTATTTACTTACATCTTGCCATTTAGTTTATTCCTTTGTGTTATTTTAGTTATTCACTTATATTGGTTTTTGTGCTTTGCATTGTATTCTTAGATTGGTGCTATTCTGTCTCCTTTTATTTGTAACTTCTCAGTTTCTCAGCTTTGTTTGGTTTTGTTTAGCTCTTTGTTTTCCTTCACAGCTGCTACTCATCTCCTGATTCCTCAGCTGGTTCTGATTAATCCATCATTTCCTCTTCATCCCCAAAATGTATTTCCGGCTCTCTTGCTTCATCGTTTGTCACTGGCTCCTCCTATACCACTTGCTTTCCCTGCTGTTTCACTGCAACAAAAAGTAAGTTTTTCAATTTGTTTATTAAATAACACATCATGATTATTCCCGATTCCAATTTGCATTTTGGTTCTACATCAAACCTACTTTGAAAAGTAATGATTATGGTGACAACAAGGAGACCATACAACCTCAAAGACTGGGAACTCATCAAACATAAACCATGAAAATCCCAGCAGAAACATGCAGAAAGCTTTTCAGCAATTACAAGTGAAATTCTGTAACTGTAAAGTCAACGAAGAATCTTCCACTGATTACTGAGAAGGATATACTTTACATAATTTTAAACATGCCATTCTTTTTTCTCTCCATAAAACTGGAAATATGCTTTTTTAGAGGAACTGAGATGACCAATCAAGCATGGAACAGGCTTGATTTTGTTTGGTGAACAATTTCTCACTATCCTTCTGGATTTTATATATTTCTTTAAACCACAAGTTTCTTTCACATTGTACTTGAAGAGAAACCTACAGGCCCTCAGCATCACATAGAAACAGTGTTCATTAGCTGCTCTGCCACATTTTCTTTATCTCACCTGACATTATTACTATACTATGGAGTATTCGTGCCATCATAGATAAAGAAAAAAAAAGGATGAAATTTTCTTGTTCCTTGTTCTCGAAGATTTCTGTGAACTCAAATTTTCAGATTTATTTATTTTTTTGGCCAAGTTTAATCCTTTTCTTTTCTAATTATAATGCCCATAACTTCACCCTCAAAGTTTTAGGGAAATTAAGTTTATGATTGTAATTAGAGGGCAGGAAAGACTTTTTACAGGTATTTCTCCCAATCAATCTGTTTTACATTTGACAAATGATGCCTGTTAGAGAGACATATCCATCTAGAGTTGTTAGTCTTTGTTAAATCGTGAGTTTTGTAATAGTATAAAGTGCTTCAGTTACTTTTAAATTACACGAATTGTTCACTCCCAAAACATGTGGCTCTGGTAATTTAGCAAAAAATGTGATTAATATTTCACTCCCTCACCCCGTTTTTAATAAATGTGCCCAAATAAAGTGTTGGGTTTAAAATAAAACTGTGATGTTATTTATTATTTTCACACATTTCACATTTTGACTATAAAATTCTAAATTATTCGAAGACTTTTTCCACATGATTATAAGGTCTGGCAATATGTGTTATTTTCTCATGCAAGCTTGTTATTTTCATGGTGATTTTTCTGTTGCCACTTCTGTGGCTCTGGCAATGATGGCTGCACCCCCTTGATAATCCTATCAAGAGCCCCTAATTGGTTTATTATTTTTTATTTAGAAGTCTGGAAATGTGAGTACTGTAGCCAAATAAAGACAAAAACCAACACACCATAATTTCTTTTTCTTTTTATAATAAACTCGTTGAAGACAAACAGTGTGGGAGTATCGTGAACTTTTCTTTAACAGCAGAACTGTTGTATTGCAAAGAGATCTGCTCAAATTCTGCTGCCAGAAAGAAGATGTAATTTTCCGCATGGTATTGCAACTTGGCCAAAGTTAAAAGCACTTGAGAAATTACAGGTTCCATCCTGGAATAATATGTGTTTTTTCCAAGAGGGATAATGATTCACTTGTAAAGCCAAAACAGTGCTATGTGGTATAAAATGTATTAAAAAAATAGGCCAATATACCTTTCAGTGAAAATAAAAGCTGTTCTCTCTGTTCAGCTAGTAATTTCTAAGATAACTGACATAACGTTGGCAGTGTGCTGGTGATAGTTTTGAAGTAACAAAACAAATAGTCAATGATTTCACCTTGAAGGATGTTGAGTAAATATACCTAACGGGTTTTTGTTTGACTGCTGAATGATCTGAACCAACAATATTACAAAATGTTTCTTAGTTCAAGTAGAAAATCAGCTGACAATAATTTGCATGCTCTTTACAATTTAATTAGTTTTTGTTTGAGAGAAACACAAGCTGCAATGCACACATCGAAATTACGAAAATAAATTTGCATAATGGAAACACGCCAGATGACAAAACTTTTTTTTGTTAACGTTTTTTTTTGTTTTTTTTTTTAGCTCTATTGGAATTACCGTATTTTCCGGACTATAAGTCGCACCAGCCATAAAATGCAGAATAATGAAGAAAAATACATATATAAGTCGCATTTTTGAGGAAAATTTATTTGATAAAATCCAACACCAAGAACAGACATGTCATCTTGAAAGGCAATAAAAATAGAATAGAGGCAACAACAGGCTAGTACGGTATGCTAACGTTACATGACACATGAACAACGAACTGAGAACGTGCCTGGTATGTTAACTTAACATATTAAGAGTTATTCAGATAACTATAGCATAAATAACATGCTAACAAGTT
>CAEGAG010308462.1:0-14882 GCA_903067065.1 Brachyrhaphis terrabensis
TCCAAACACTAATATTTCAGTTTTGTTTTTATTTAGTTGGAGAAAATTTTGGCCCATCCAGACATTAATCTGCTCAACACATTTAGTGAGTATTTGAACCTGACTGTAATCTCCTGTGAAAGACTAATGTACAGCTGTGTGTCATCGGCATAGTTGTGGCATTCTATCATATTATTTCGTATAATTTGAATTAATGGAAGCATATAGATATTGAAAAGAAGCGGCCCCAGGGTAGAACCTTGGGGAACTCCATAGGTAATTTCATTTAGCTTGGATTTAAAGTTGCCTATGGACACACAAAAGGTTCTGTCGGACAGGTAGGATTTAAGCCAGCTGAGTACTGTACTGGAAATGCCAACCCAATTTTCTAATTGAGATAATAAAATATCATGATCAACTGTATCGAATGCAGCACTCATGTCAAGTAAAACTAATATTGACATTTTATTACAGTCAGTGTTTAGACGGAGGTCATTGAATACTTTCACAAGAACAGTTTCAGTACTGTGATGTTGACGAAAGCCTGATTGATGGACATCAAAACAGTTGTTCAGGGCTAGAAAGCCATTTATCTGTTGAAAAACATTTTTTTCTAATATTTTAGCCAAAAAAGGTAAGTGTGATATCGGTCGATAATTGCTTAAAATTGATGAGTCCAGATTATGCGTTTTGAGAAGTAGTTTAACTACCGCAGTCTTTAATGCCTGAGGGAATACTCCAGAGGAGAGTGACTTATTAATTATATGTAAAAGATCAGGAGCAAAAACATCCGAGACCTTTAAGAATAAACTCGTAGGTATGATGTCAAGGGAATAGGTGGATGAATTCATATGATGTTAAGTGTAACTCAAATATTTTTGAGTGACCAGGTTAAAATGGGTCATCATAGGTAAGTTCTGATTAGGGGAAAACATAATTAATTGTTTCCTAACAACAGATGCAGAGGAGTTTACTGTCTCCCTTATTTTCACCGTTTTATTTATGAAAAGGTGGCAAATTTGTCACAGGCCTCAGAGGAGAAAAATTCACAGTTAACAGAAGAAGGTGGACCCTGCAGTAAAAACTCCAGTATTTTGTGCATTCAATGTACAAAATACACCTGGATACAACGCACTTGTATCCAGGTGCGTTGCCATGGATACAAGCAGAAGACAGTGAAAGTAAGGTGTCGAACTTTAAACCAACTGTTAAATGAAGATGTATGTTTGACTTTAAGCAACAAAGGCCTCAGTATGTAACAGCTAGCAGTAGCTCCTTAGGTGCTAATGCTAAGGAAGGTCAGTTTTTTCCGGATGTTTGTGCTGTTCAGAACAGTATGTCTGTTACTGGTTACCATATAACGCATTTATGTAAATGTGGACTGTTTGAAAAATGAAAATATTTATGCTGAAGTTAATCTGATAGCAATATCTACACCTTACTTTTATTATGTCAATACTGTCTTTTAGAAAATTAAGCTTGACACAAGTTGGAAAATTTCTGAAGCTCCTATAACACCTTATGCTTACTAATGTTTTTAGCCCAAATGCTGTTATGTCTCCTTTAGGAGCTCTTTTTATGTGAGGGAACTGTGACAAAATTGTGAACATGATTTTACTTTAAAAATAAAATATACTGAGTCATTATAGTGTGCAGGAAGGAGATGAGTTTTGAAAGGAAGATGTTTTAATGTAAAATTTGTGAATCTGCCTCAAAAGCAAAATATGTTAAACACTCTCATTATTCACAGTAAAGATAGTCTTGTACAAACATGGGCTGAGCCTGAGAACACCTTCCCTACTGTTAGGTACGGGGGTGGCAGCATCATGCTGAGGGTAAGTTTGGTGCATGGGGGGACTGGTTCACTTCACAGAAAAAAAGTGGTCTCATGAAGAAAGAACGTTACGTGGAAACTCCTCATTTGAAGTCATCAGCCATGATGTTAAATGGACCTTGCAGGTAGACAATAACTCGATAAGCCAAAGTGGCTTAAGGACAACAAAGTCAATGTTTCTGAGCAATCATACAAAAGCCCTGATTGGAGTCTGGTAGAGAAATAGTGGGAAGAGCTACAAAGGTGTGTGTGAGCAAGGTGGGCTACAAACCGACACCAGTTAACCACATTAGTTCTGTCAGGAGGAATGGGCCAAAATTCCAGAGAGTTGAGAAAAGCTTGCGGAAGAAAACTTTAAACATTTAACCAAATTTATGGTGTTAAAAAGGTAATTCTATCAAATACTATGAACATTTATGTAAACTTTTGACAGTGAAGTTATGATCAGTCAAATTTACCGAAACTTGACTGACCTGAAACAGAAAAACTTTAGTCTCATTTAAAGTTAGACAAAAAAAAATAAAAAGTGTATGTGAATATCTGGTTTTAGCTTTAGTGAATATTGTTCAAGTGAATTGAGAAGAACATAAGTTAACTAACATAACTTATGTCAGAAAAATCCTGAAGTTCTGGGTCATTTAGTTTCTACTCCAGTGTATGTACAGTTCTTCTGCTGGCTGTTCTGTCTAATTGAGATAAGAGAAGAAAGCAAATATGTAAATGCTTCCAACTGACATTGCAAACACCTGCAGAAAGAAATGCACACACACACACACACCCACACGCCCACACACCCCCACATAGATAAACATAGATAATATTTACAGGAACTTAATGTGGGAATGCAAATACGTATACTATGGACTGGACTGTGTGTAAACCAGAACAAGTCTTGTTGTCATGTACTCTATGTGGATGATGGATGAACAGGCCACTGAATGAAGTGTTCAGAGAATGCTAATGCTTTTTATCTCACTTTTAAAACAACAAAAAACATGTTAAAACCAGAATCATTAAAACTTCATGGTTTCATGTTGTTTCCGCTTTATCCTCACAATGTATAAACTTATTTTAATCTCCACAACAAACACACAGATTCAACAAAGCATTAGCTTCACATCAATATGAGTGACTCTTATAGAGAGAAAAACCTCTAATTTGTGCAGCTTACCCACTGTATGCTGCTATAATCAATATTTGAAAAAAAAGAAAAAATCTGGATATTAACAATTTCAGTTAAGTTCTGTAACAACAGATCCACTCAGTACAAGTCATATCTGACATAGCCATAAAAACTGAAAAATTCCCCTGATCAGCAACAGGTTACTGCATCAACAGTTTATCTGGAAAAGTAATGGCACACTTAGAAAATACCATATTTCTGTTAGTCTTTACATGCAACGACTAAAAGTCTTTACATGCCAACACTAAGTGTTGGTGGTGACATGTGGAACTGATCAGTTCCACATGTTCTATGACAGCCATTCATTTGGAGAGAATCGTTGATTGACGCTGACTTGTCACTCTGCAGCTGAAGAAAATCTTCAAATATGCATGAATTCTGTTAAGCACTGAAGTACACATCAGTCACAAACAATGTGAGGTCTGTCCAAGGATGCCAGAGAAAATTAACATTAGTTGGTTTATTTAAATCTAACTTTTCACATTTTAACCCTTCCAGGTGATGGATCTTATCTAACATGCAAAGATGAAGGAACTCAGACCTCCTGCAAAACATGGAGTAGTCACAAAAGATAATGCATGATTCCATCCTCACAGACTGGATTTCATGTTGATACATGTGAAAATATTGCAGAGAGGACACTGTCACTGAATTCTGTGATGTACTCATGAAAGGAGCACCAAGCAGTCAGAGGAGTAAGGAGCAGACCACCAGAGAACAACTCAGCCACATGATTTGTTGCTTCGTTGGCCAGTCGGTCCTCCTGTTGCCGCTCACTCACAACCACCTTTGATTGAGGCTTCTGTTTTCCTCATCGCAGATGCTCAACCCACACACACACGCACACACACCCCCACACGCATGCACACAGCTGTTTGCATGGCAGCAAAACAGAGATTAAAGCAGCACATGGCCAAAACAGTAAAGTTTCCAAAGTGAACACACACAGAGAGCAGGTTGACACCACAGTCTGAGCAGAGGGAGAAGGGTCACAACCCACTGTGGACCCACAACCAAGCAAAATCCATGTATTCCTTAATAATGCGGTAGTATTTACATCAGCTCTGATTCAAAGCATGTAGATAAAGTTTTTTACTGTGTGTTTTTTCTGCTGTAACAGTTATACAATGTGAATACTGGGAAGTGGCTGCTGCTGTCATTCACTAATAATTCACGTACTAATCTGCTTTACAAATCATTTGAAAACAATATTGTGAAGCAATGTGTCACAGTGGACTGGACATAATGTTAATATTATCATCTGTACATTTATGCTTGTTTGGATTTAATCAGTTGATATTAAAGTCACCACCAACAAACATGATCCTATGGTTCACATTAGTACTGTGTTCCTCTATCCAGTGTTTAAATATGCTTTATGTCAGAACCCGATATTCTGACATAAAGCTCCTCTCTTTCAGTCTCTCCCTGATGGTTTCTTTCTTTACTTCCCAATTGGCTCCCTTTCTCCTTGCATTCCATTATTTATATTTTATTAGATTAAAAAAAAAATTAATATGGATTGCTTTGTCTAGTTTAAGTATTCTGGTGTCTTGTTGATCATTCATGGTAGGATGGAATGGGAAGTGAGTGGAAAATGTTGGGTTTTGACTGCAGTCATGGAGCCACTCATCAGGTCTGTTGGGGTAAAAATTAACTCTCCACTTAAGGTTGTGTTCATGTTTTAATCCTTACCAAAGAACAGTGCAGGACATGATGGATGGATGGATGGATGGATGGATGGATGGATGGATGGATGGATGGATGGATGGATGGATGGATGGATGGATGGAAGCTACAAGCTCCTACAGGTGCTGCTCTGACAGATGTGTGTGTACATTAGAGTTTTCCAGCTTATGTCATCATCTTTCTTACAGTGACTCAGCATGTTCAACTATTAATAATGTTTCAGCCAAGAGACATGTGTAACTGCACCTGACTTTGTGCATTAAACAGTGAGCAAATCTGCTGAACAAGTTCCCAAAGACATCATGGATGCTTCAAAATGGATGTGATCCAGGAAAGAGGAAGCGACATCACTGACAGCAGTGTATGAATGAGATATTTTTTTCTCCATCTGTTCTCATGGCTAACTACAACAGCAAGGTAACAGTGTACATGGGGGCTCATCTTCAACATTTCCAGACATGTAGATGTTACAGGTCAGCATGCAGCCCTGTTGGAGCTATTAGCTCTACTTCCCCAATTATGTACACAGGTAAAAGCTGCTCTGTCTCTCTCTCACACACACACCCCCATGCACATCCACCAAAACACACACACACATCTGATGACGACACAGCAGCACAGGAAGGACAGAAGTGTGAAATGAGGGATCTTAAAGTTCCGTTCCCGCAGTGAGACGTCACTCAGCAGGGAAGGTGACTCTGAGGACGTTCAGACCGTCTGCAGGAATCTCTTCCAGCACAGATAAATTAGCACAAATGTGACAAGTCCTCTGCTGAGTTTATTAGTGCTTCATTTTTCAGATGAGAGCGGCAGCAGCCAAAATTTCAAACTGTTCACAGAGGCCTGTTCCAGGATCAGATCCAATTCTGTCTGATGGAAATTAGAAGTGCAGTGTGTGTGGGGGTGGGGTGGGTGTGTGTGTGTGTGTGTGAAAGATTGCAGCATGTGTCACCATCCTTCCACATAACCACACTCATATCATGTGTCACTAGAAGGTAACAGGTGAGGCTGTCTACATTCTAGTAACAGCTGCTTCCTCAAAAGGTTGTCAAGCCTCACATGTTGCCACGACGACCAAGTTACCATACTCAATGTTGCTGTTTAGATGTGAAATCCATTCAACGTGATTTAATCCTCTGATGCGTAAGTGGGTCCTTTTTGACCCGGTGAGGTCATCTTTTTGCAATATCTTTGTGATGAAAAGTTTTCATCACTTCATATTCCAGGTATTCCTCAAAAATGTGTTACTGATATCATGCAATTCAAATTTTTAATTTATCTTTTATACATTTTAAGAAATATCATGATTTATATTACTACCCCATTCTTCCATAAGTGGGTCAAAAATGACCTGCATTCATTTCCTATGGAATTTAATGGGAATCCTTGTTTCTTACCAACTGTTACTATCAGGAACAAATTTTTTTTGTGAACCATACACACTGAGTCCTAAGTCTCACCTTTGAATAATAATATTTTACACAGCAAGAACTTTTACAAATAATTATTATTTACATTTTTTACCTCACAAATGTGTATGTGTGTCAATCATGAGTAATGTGAAAGTGTTATTGTCACGAATCAACATACAGTATTAGCCTTCATCAAAGTTAGCCAACACTAGTTATCTAACTAACTAGCTAACATTTCCGCCTATACTTTATTGTGCATGTGTATTATTTGAGTGTTTGTCTCTGTGTGTGTCTAACACCCTGGATAAGAAAACAATGCATATCCTTACATGGCATGGCTATTATCTAATAGCATGTTTAGGTTCTGGTTAAGAATTCACAATGACTTCAGGCAGCAATATTTAAGCACACACAGCTCTGATGCTGACAGTTATAAGAAACATCTACTAACTGCAAGACATAGTCCAGAAAAGGTCAGATTTTCTTATTCTGATATCAGCACAGGTCTTACACATATACAGTACATTAGATTAACACAAATTAAGTACATTCTTGTACATAAGAGTGATTGTCTTCATCAGCGTTTGATGCATTTTTAATGTAAATTAGAAGATAAGATCACATTTGTTTGCATCATCTGGTCAGGAGCAGGTAAACAATAAATCAATTAATCACATGATAAATGAAAATTATCGCCGTCATTTTAATTGATCGGCTTTATCATTTCTTCCTGCCCTTTTCTCTTTCTATTGATGACACTGGATAAAAAAAAAGCTCAACTCCGGTGCTCTCATCTGACCCCTACCTTCCTCATTTCCTTAGTGTAAGGGAGGAGTGAACTATTGCATCAGGTAGTCTGATATGCCCATCTTCTCTATCTAAATCTAATGATTATTGAAGGGCAATATAGTTTACAGACTTCATAATCTGTACTCTCTTGGTTGAATGTAATTTTTATTTCCATTTTGGTTTTATGTTGTGTTTGGTTTTTATTCAAGTGCATTTTTGGTTAATGGAGACATGGAGTCCATTTTATTTTTGGTTGTTTAGTTTATTTTGTTTACCAGTTCTAGTGTTAAGTGTTCTTTTGAAAATAAAGTGTATCTATTTTTGGCAGAATGTGCATAATTATATCCTTACCATTGCATCAGTTTAAAATTGTTTTCAAACAATATTATCGTTTTATCGCAATAATTTTTGAGACAATTAATCGCTCAGCAAAATTTGTTATCATGGCCCTTGCGTGGACAATATGGGCTAAAAAGTTATATCTCAATATTTTGTGGCACTATTCTGATAATGATAAAGGTAATAATAAGAAATATGTAGTACTTCTTCATAGGTAACTGGATGATTGTGACTGGCTGCAAGACACAGCAATAGCACCACAAACTAATACTGCTCTTGAAAAAGGACAGCAGTCACATAAAAAAGTCTGATTTGTACGATTATAATGCACACAGTAGCTGCATTTAATCACATTCTCAAATTTATTGCTATTCATTGATAGTCTCATTGAACAAACTGTGGAGAGAATAGTAAAAATTACAACACAGACAGTGTTGGGGGATTTTAAATATTTGGAATATATTAAATATTGGAATTTATTGTGATAACAATAAATCAAAATGCTTATCATGAAGACATCATCATGATAAATGACAGATGATAGAATAAATGCCCACTCCAAGTGAGGAGGTTAGAAATCAGTCTGCTCTCTGCTTCCATTCTGGTCCACAGTCTGGTCATTTCTCGAACTGATTACTCCCTCCTGGTTGGTCTGCCTCATAAATCTATCTGTAAACTTCAACTGGTTCAAAGCTCTGCTGCTTTCATTATTACCAAAACAGCTTCATTTCACCACATCACTCCAATTTTACAACAATTTCCCTGGTGTCCTGTCACATTCAGAATTCAATTTAAAATCCTGTTGTTTACATTCAAAGTAATCCACAACCATGGCCCTCCTTATCTGTCTGATCTAATGCACATCACCACCCGTTCACGTTCCCTTCGTTCTTCCTCTTCCATCAACCTCAGTGTGCCTCTTGTCCGTCTCAGCACCATGGAGAAAAGAACCTTCTCTTACTCTGCTCCTCAACTCTGGAACGCTCTTCCCCTTGATATTCGTAACATCGAGTCTTCTGACCTTAGCTTTCTCACGTTAACTGTTTAGTTATTCTGTGGTTTTGTGTCTTTAGTTTGTGTTTTCATAATGTAAAGTGTCCTTGGGTGTTTTGAAAGGCACTGTCAAATAAAATGCATTATTAATATTATTATTATTATTATTATTAAAGGTCAAAAGCCACCAGTGTCACCACTGCAGCTGCGCCTCAGCAGTACATCTGAATGAACATTAAAAATATGTATGTTCATGTCAACATATAACTTGCATATATGGTTCAAAAGCAGCAGGATGACTTTATGTTCTCTCTCTGTCTCTGTTTATCTGTCACATATGTGTGCGTGCACGCATGCACACACACCCCCACATGTGCACACCCACATGCACCCCCCCCACACACACACACAGAGGCATGTTAATGGCCTCGGCTCCAGTTTCCCCTGCAGAGGAAAACCACATCCATCACTCCTCTAACATAAACCACACACACATATGCAGTGCTTTCCAGGCATAGTACAGGCAAAGACACACACACACACACACGTACACCCCCACACGCATACAGCACATGATGATGTATACTCTGCAGGGAGGTGCCTTCTCATTAAGGGACAGTCACTGCAACAAAACAATGCAAATACAAGGCAGTGCAAAGAGGAGAGACATTGGTGTGTGAGTGACCCTGAACTCAGCTCACTTCCCAAAGCTGGAGTCTGTAGAGCTCACTGACTTCCACTGGTGCTTCCATGCCAAGAACAATAATCTTTTCCTTCTATTAAACAATTAGGAATGTAGCACACACTCACACACACTTTCACAACACTTGAAAAAGGTCACAGCACCAACACTTTCTGACACAGGGGAACTAAGGAGGTCTTTGGACATTCTGTTAGCAGTTCACACAGTAAACTGAGGTATGTCATAAATCTTTTAACATAAACAGCGCTTCACAAGGACAAACTTCTTTGTGTGTATAATATAAAACTCCTTTGTGGAAGTATAAATTTTCATAAAGCCTAAATACTTCATCTCTTATGTCGACTGACTGAAAGGATCGTGATGGTTTCGGTTCGTCATGATGTTCTGTGTGAGTCTTCTCTCCACAGCAGACCCCTGCTGGGCTGCTGCAGACTGCACACCTGTCTGGAAGTCCCTCATCAGACTGATGGGGATTTCTACAGTTTGTCTGCTGATTGACCTGGTTGGTAGTGTTGAGCTCTCTGTGGCTTCTTCCTCATAGAGTTTCCTTGTAGCTTCAGCTGAAGTATGTGTCATTTCTGCTCCAGCTTACCCTGAGCTCTTTGTGCTCTCAGGTTAAGACTGGATTCCTTTAATAGAAACTGACCATCTCGAGAGATCCTCTGCCTCCTGAAATTATGTTTACCTGCTTGATTGATCAAGGGCTCACCTGCTCTACCTCCTACAAACCACCTCTGGAACTCAACCCTCTCAATATCAACTTGAATACCACCCGGACCAGCAGAGCTCCCTCTACTCTGTCTACCCCAAGCAAGGAAGTCATCGTCCTTCAGTGTATTGTGTTTATATAGCATCATAACTTCCTGTCCATTCACACTGCTCTGCTCCCCGTCTAGATGCTGCAGACTCAGAAAGCCTTTCCATCTATCTGAGCCATAATGGCGACAGCGTTTGCCCTGCTGTCGGTGGGTTGTCAGTTCAATCTCAGCCATGTCTGCCTCCATCGTTGTGTCTTTGGTTGAAATGTCAGGAGATTTCTCCAGCATTGTCTGCTGGTGGTGGTCAGAACGCCTGATGGAGCAACATGGCAGCCTCTCCTTGAAACAGCACAGTACACCAGGAGTAAAAATACATTATTTTACTTGTCCTTTGTTTAATTATGCAGCATTCAGACTGAGTGTTAAAGTGCTAAAAAATACTTCTCACATACAGGATTTAAAAACAGTAAAATTCAGTGACTGTGAGGAGGGATGGAGACAGAACACTAAAGGTTTACAGAAACCATGTAATTCAGAAAAATATAGTTTTTGTTGTTTTGTTTTTATTAAAAGTAGGATTTATAAAAGTGTTCTTTAACTAGACATGAGGGAACTTGAATGTAGTTGCATTTGGATGTGTGGTTGAACAACGGGAAGCAAAGATTCCACTAAGTCAAGGTAGAAAATGCTGCACATACACATTCTGTTTACTGGAACTGAAAAAATGTTTGACAATATTATTTGAGAATTAAAATGTGATCAATGATAAGTTATTAAAGGAAATTTTTACTTTATCTTGTTCCACAACTAGATTATGTTAATAATTTTTTAAACATGTTTTCCTCTTGAAGAATAAAACACTATATGAAACCTGGAAGAAAACAGAAACTGAACTTTTAACAAATCTGTTCAGCTGACTGCTGCATGGATTTGTAATGGATTGTCACCATCTGACTCATTCAGGGAGAACCAATCAAATTAAAGCTTGTGTTTGGAGGCAATGACATCATCTATGCTGTGTTCCAGATACATGAAGAGATCCCATCTGGTGAGAGCTGACTCAGCACATCTCACTTACACACACCAACACACACACAGACAGCAGTAACCAGTGTGAGTAAAAGCAATTTTGAAGAAACAGTCGGCAGGTTTAAAGGGTCATTACATCTACTTCATGGAATAACTGATTTCTTTAACCAGTTACAGGAGGGAGCCCTTGAGTTCTATCAGGACATAATTCAAATAATGTATGTGTTCCAAAATTAGTTCAATTTAAACCCAAGACTTTATGAAGACAAAGGTGAAGCCAATGTGAAAAATGTAAAAGGTGTACTGCAAGCAGATGTGACAAACCTTTTTAACCAGGTTTTGACCCAGAACTTATAAGCTGTTAGGTCTTTGTTTCAGGGTCTACTTTTCAGAGATCTTATGGAAATGGAAACATCTCAAAAAAAAGAGAAAAATAACTATTTCAACTTAAATGCCAAACTTTTATTTAATTACTTTTGTAACTCTAGACCTATTACAGGAATGTAAAATGAGTTTTGTGTGCCAGCTACAGTGAATAGATCCTGGATGCAAGTCCAGGATCTATTCATTTATATAAGTAGATCCACTTCATAGAGAGATTCATATTCAGTCACATTCTTAGCTATAATACAATGTAGGCACATTTAGCTTCTAATGCCAACAGGTAACAAGGCTCGGTGGAGCCTTGTTGCTGCAAAGTCAGTCCACCGACTGACTTTGCAGCAATCTCCTAACCCGGCTCAGTGTGAGCGGCCATCTGTCACAACAAAATGTGGTTTTAAGACAGAGCAGTCACACAAAAACAACAGTGTCTTTTTCACCCATGCTAACAGGAAGACGTGTCACAACAAGAATTATTTTGACACTGAAGGTTTTTTTTTTTACACTTTTAACACACGAGTGGCTCCACAAAACTAAAGCATACTACTTACCATTGTTTATAGAGGACTGGAGGATAGTTCAGGTGCTGATTAAAATCCATGGTGCAGTTATCATTTCTGCTAGTGGTTGGAAAACATAGGCTCATTGTTTTAAATAGGGTTCCTTTGAGAGGCTATAACAAACATTATTTGGAATGGCAATAATTATTTTATTATCTTCATATTAATAAAACACAGGAAGATTTCTTGTCCAAAAGAAGCCAGGAGAAGAGGAGATTTCTGTCCTGCTGAAACAACACAGCACTCAAAAATATCACATTAGATCCTGTGATTTTATGTACATTAAACCACAAGAATTGTAATATTACATAAGACAGGTAAAAAGGGATTTCTTTAGAAAAATGTCATTTATATCATATTTTTTCCAGCATAATCCATGCACAAGGAGACTGAGCCATAAAAGATTACTACTGTTCACAGAGAGCTTTATCCTAGCATATTGACTGAAAGTCGGAGTGGAAAGAGAAAGCATGATAGAAAAACTCTTTAAGTAAGGAGAAACTGCAGCCTTAAGAGGGATAGTGAAGGAAAAGCCTTTCAGGAGTTTTGAGGGAGATTCACAAAGATGAAGGTGTTGCTCAGCGGTCCACAGTTCTTGTTTCAGATGAAAGTGGAGTTTTCATTTTATTTAGAAATTAATGTCCCAGACACTAATAGATAAGATAAAAAATTATTTTAAAAAATCAGCCTGTGATGACTTGGCTGCCATGTTATCTGCTGGTTCTGGTCCACTGAGTTTTCTGAAGTAAACCTAGCCCTAGACCAGGAAACTTTAAAGCTCTTCTGCTTCAGTGACCATGGTGCTGCTGCTCCTGACTGGTCAGCAGACTGGACTGACCAGAGGAAGATGAGACACTCGACCCATCAAGGCAGACGACCCAGGATGCAGCTATCAAAGCAATCTGGGCTTCCTGAACCTCATCAGAACCACAGCCTGACTGCCTTCATGCTGATTCTACTGTGTCCCAGAATCATCACAATTAAGATAAAAAGGTTCTTAAAATGTATGACATTGTGTGGAATGAATCTCTATAATAAATTTATCTTTTGATGATATTGTCCTTTATTGAGGTGCAGCTGTAATATCAGCACAAAAGACCATCAAGTCTTGTAGTTATTCTGGCATCAAAATATGATGGAAGTACAGTGAACTGATTTTATGTTAATCCTGTTCATGCTGCCTCTTGGTCAGGACTGCATTCCAACTGATAACTGGTCTTCAGTCCAGCCACCTGGGATGAGATTTATTAATTAAAATTTTAAATATAAAACATTTTGTTCTGTTTAGCAGCAAGTGTTATGCACCATAGACCACCATGGTCTTCAGTGAAAAAAATCACTGGGATGTTAAAGAAAAACCACATAATGCTAACATCATCCATCCATCCATCGTCTTCCGCTTATCCGGGGTCGGGTCGCGGGGGTAGCAGCTTCATAATGCTAACATGACATATAATATAGGTTTAGTGTTTGTTCCATTTATTAGAAGTTATATCTATTACAAACAAGATACCCATCATTACCTGACTGAAGAAAAATAACCCGTAACAATCCCTGACAGAACACCTCACAATACATGGCAACTACAAGTAAAGAGTTTCTCTCAATTAAAGATAATAACCTGCTGGACTCTTGGAGTTGTTGGCAATTTCAGAAAACCACCCACTGATCCTGGAATATTAATCTCTTTAGGCACGCAATCTCACAGGAACCTGATTAAGAAGAGGTCAGAGGTCAGAAGGAAGCAAGAGGAACCTTCCTTGAAGGAGAATAGAAGCTTGGGATGAGAGGGAAGCAAATGTTCAAACATGGAACACGTGTTTCAGCGATCAGATGAAACCGTCAGTCTCTCTGGATCAGCTTTCAGCCTCCAGACACCAGCTGTCTGTGGAAAGGAAAAACTCAGACTGAGTGGCCAGACCTGGAATGTGTGTATGTCTGTGTGTGAAGAGCATGGTGACAGCTGAGTACTCTGAGGCGCCGCATTCACCAGAAAGAAAAAAAAAAAAGAACGTTTTCTAATCAGTAAGGTTTTATACATTATAGGATTGATTTCTGCTTGTTTCATGACATGAAGCGGACAGAGCAGAGTGGGACAGCTTAAACAGCCTGGTCTCTGACCACAGTGACCTCAGATGGACATGTTTTAAAAAGAGAACAACAGAAAGCAAGTTGGCCAAATTGTGGATAAAAGTTTAAAAAAAAAATTCCAAAGTAGATAGCCACATTTTGTTTACATTTCAGGGACAGCAGAGTCCCGACTCTGGAGTTTGATTGAGAAACATAATAGAAAGATAAACTTTCTTTTACAGGGGTCATATTGTGCAAAGTTCACTTTTTTTACCCCCTTAAATACATTAAATACAAATCTTAGTTTGACTTCTATGGGTCTCAATAGTTTGTTTACTAAGAAAAGCACACGTTTGATGGACATTACCACTTACTAGTCATGTTTGGTCCTGCATCTTGATCACATTGAAAACTTTTTAAACCACACTTAACATTACATGTCACTGTAACTTTGCCGGTCCCCCAAAAAATTGTTCTTAAGAAATGTCCCTGTTTATTGTCTCCCCCAATAATGAAATGCTCCATTGTGTACTGGAATCTACAGAGTAAACACATAAAAGCTAACTTACTTGAGTTGTTGTTTATTATATTGCATCTGACTGGTGTAATTTTAGATATTGCCACACTGTGTCATTATCTAAAATTGGCTGTAATAAAAATAAAACTGCTAACAAGAGCAGAAGGCTCAATGCTACTATCAAACCCAATGGCCAGGACCTCATTATCAACACACAAAATTCATGTCTGAAATAAGCTTTGCTGTCATTTTAGCATTATTAGCAGCTTACTAGTTTGTTATATACTTGGTTTCAGTAGAGAGAACTGAAACCAAGTATCACCAACTTACCAGGTGAAAAAATGGTGACCTCCATTTGTGAAAACTATAACAAAAGATATATATATTTTTAAGTAATTATGAGTTTTGGCGTATCACAAACAGCATTGATTTTAGTTAATAGAAAAATTACAACATATTTAGGCCAAAGTGTTCAACTAATCTTGGATCCCTTTAAGCAATTACCGAATGATTATTCAAATACATACATACATACACACACACATATATAGATCTATATATTTATATAGATCTATCTATCTATCTATCTATCTATCTATCTATCTATCTATCTAGATAGATAGATAGATAGATAGATAGATAGATA
>CAEGAG010308473.1:0-68362 GCA_903067065.1 Brachyrhaphis terrabensis
CTACGGACCAGAACCACCAGGCACCGGAACAGCTTCTTTCCCACAGCTGTCACGCTCCTGAACGCCTCCTGACACAATCTATAAGAACTGCACTCCCCTATACCCACACACAACAATAACATATGGACTGTCCTCACACACATACACAACACGGACTGTTAGAACTTCTTGCCATTACTCTTGCACACCTCCTTGCCTTTTGTACACCTGTAAATAAATATCTATATCATGTATAGCACTTCTGGATAGATGCAAACTACATTTCGTTGCTTGTACTTGTGACAGTGCAATGACAATAAAGTTGAATTCTATTCTATTCTATTCTATATGAGAGCTTTAGAAAAGCTGGACACAAACAGCATTTCTTTAATAGTTCTCGAGGTAACACTTAGAAGCTTTTAAAAAGTTCTCTTTCTGGTTTAGCAGGTTAAAACAATAGTGATCAACAAGAGAGTTGTGCCCCTGTTCAGGTCTGCTTTGGCTGGGTACTACTGTATCTTGGGGAGCTGATATATAATTTCTGTAACGTCAGCATTGACGGAGTCTCACACTTTGAATGCTGGGAGATGCGGTTTGACCAGTTCATTTGGGTAAATGGAACCCCAACAATAAACTCTTTATATATATATATATATATATATATATATATATATAAAAATACATATATATATCAAATTGTTAAAAAATATGCACATGGACAAAGTTTTTTATGAGCATTGAAGCTCAGGAGTTGAAGGGAAAATTGATAAAAGGAAATAAATAAAAATTCTATATTAGAATACATCTGATACAAATCAGATCTCAAATGAAATAGAAGAGTATGAGGCACAGAAAAGAGATAGACATTTAAAAGCACAACTGCTCCCACTATTAGCAAGTGCCTTAAATAAAAGCTAAAGCCACTAATTGACAAAAGGGGCTGTATAAATTGTTTATCTATTATACAGCTTTCACTTATCTTTGCTAATTTGAAACCATCCAGCTGAAAAATTTACAGATTGTCGTGAGCATCAGAAGAATTTTATAGCGAGCAGCAGCTCTCATTCATCATCGAACCTCTTTGCCAGACAGCTAAAGTGTAAGAGCTTCACTGATCTGAAACTGTGAAAATACGTTATTGCTCATCCATTGCCTGTGCCACACAGGGGACTTTCAAAGTTTCAAATAACCAAATACAAGATCAGAGTTTCTGAACCCATCAGAACATAGTATTAGAGTTTGTTAAGGGACTCAAATTCCACAATTTTATTATGATTTGTCGTTCTTCTCTTGTTTATTGTTACTTCTTACATCCAGTTTTGTTTGCAAGTAAAATGAACTAGAATAAATACAATGTCCACCTTTGTACAATAAGATGTGTAAGATTTATTGAAAGCTGAATATTATCAAATTGGTGTGTTGTCTTTATGTAACTGTGTGTTGCTGGAAAGTTGCCAAGCCCAAATTTGTAAAGTGTTTACCACCCGGTATAATCTGGAAACTTTCATCAAATATGCAACAAATATATAAAGGAAGCCAGCAAAGTACCACATAAAAAACATTTTTATAATCCCCTTTTAAAATCCTTTGTCCCAACCTGAACACTTTCACTGCTAATAAATGCAGAAGACAAAAACTAAACTTATCACAGATATTAAGAACATTTTTGTTTGGCTGGCTTTTTGTTTGTTGTAACAATGCTTCTCGGCAATAAATCACATACATTTGGAAAACCTATTTGGTTACTCTACATTTGTCAGGAAAATGCATGGGTTAGGCTGCACAGCTGACGACGCACAAAAAGCTTGCAAAGCAGGTTTTGTTGGAAGCAGTGGGATGGTTGGGGGAAAACATCTACTTCAAATGGAAAATAATGTTTTTCATCATTGGAGGCAGTCCTAGAAGATAGTGTTTATGTGAAATCAACGTTTCTAAGCTTTATATCAAGTTATAATGTTTCTCATTGCTTGAGTCATGCCGAAGCTTTGTGGTGAATCATAAGATTCGACTCCCATCAAATCAGAACTGGCTTCTTCCATTTTTTTTTTCCTTTCACTACTCGGTTCTCACTCTCAGTGGCTCAGTCAAGACAACAACAGAACTTTGCTTTGATTGGTGACATGGTGGCCATGTGGCCAATCACGGATAACGGATGTGGGATCATACCGTTATGTGAAAAAGGAGAGGACAAGAGATTGTCAGGTGGATAATTTGTTTGTCCCCACCCAGACAGTGGTGAGGAAAGAGTGTTGCAAAAACCCATAAATATAAATTAGCTTACTAAACTGTAAACAAAGCAACATATAGCTATAGACTGATTTAATATATGATATGATCAATTATTCTTATGATTTGTTCATTCGGAGCTCAATAACTTGCAGCATCAGATACTGCTGTGTGTAAATCTGAGGTCACACTAAGCTTTTTTGTTGTCAGTCATTTTGACAACAAAATTGACTGTCATTTTGACTGACACGGTCAAAAATCCCATCATAATCAATTTTTAAAATGACAATGATGCTCCAAAGCTTCCATAGCTCCTCCATGATGTTCTCTGTGCATAAAATTGAAAATGTCTGCACAAAGTCAGGTGTGTCTATCAAAATGATGATGACCTTCAAAGTTTTTCCATCAGTTTTTTAAAAAATGCCCTGTCTAAGACAGAAAATATTTGGTCAACACGATCCCCGATGAAAATGTGGTTGAGTTAGCTTTTGAAAAATAAAGCTGTCTTGCGAATGTGTATATCTGTGAAGAGAAGATACACATCATTTATATTCAAGTACATATGTGTGATATAAAGGTTTGTATAGTTGGAAGTAGTCCTGTGAAAAAAAATGCAGTACATTTTTTAAAAGTTAATTAACTCTAACGAAAATTATTTGATAAGTTGAGACTATTTTATCCAGAAACAACTTTTAACTCTCCCTGGTCTTAAGAGGTGTCATGCTAAGACCTTGGGAAGGTTAAGATACAAAATGAAAGAAGTGTAAAACAAATATTAAAAACGTATTCAACGCAATACTTGACATGCTTATTTCTATGGCAGAACAACACAGTTAAGTTTTGGAAAAGTGCAAATGAAAATGTGTTCACTTTATATCATTTGTGTTATAAACTAAAATATTAATCAAGAAACCAAGTGATTAGAGATCACAAAACCATGTAAACTAGATTTTAATTTTGCAGTTGGATAATGGGCAACTGCAGAGTGTAACTGAACACAATGTTGAAACACATTCGCGGAAGGTGTTAAAACAGACACTGATGATTTGTGACTCCAAAGGGTCCAGAAGAAAAAACAGTATGTGAACTTGCTGAAGTGAGAAGAGGCTAATTATTTCACCGAGTGTTGAATCTGAAAACTACTTTTCAAACCTTGCCCAGTGGGACAGAATCTGTTTTTTAGTTGTTTTTTTTCCAGCACCATGCTTCATTCTTTATTACAATCACTTAGTCCACAATGCTGGTGTTATGAGAGAATTACTGTGCCTTGCAAAAGTAGGAGGATAAATGCTTTGTGGTCTTTTACCAAAGACGAAAGCGAAATCCTGATTACACCCAGGCGAGAGAGATGAGGAAAGAAACACCAAAAGAACTTGCAGATATGACACTTAGTCAGTTCCTTATCAGTTTTGTCCACTAAACTGAAATGTTATTTTAGATTACTTGATTCAACTTTTTTTTTGTTTTGTTCTACTTAATCTTAATTTTACAACACATGATATTTTGAAAATCACAATGTACTTTATGTAACATTTTCATGTATCTCATTCCATATTATTTTCAGGCTGAAAAAAATGCTTACAAACTATCACCCAAGCCACCGCAGCTGATTGAGTTTACAGTATTTTAAATTCCCACTCCCAATCAAGCTGTCTGAGTTATGTAACAAAGAATGGTACAATTCAGAAATACAAGCAACTAATTTGTCTTATACAAACTGCCATGATCTGCAGTGACCTACTGTGTTCAGGTCATTGGAATGAAAGAAATTTGTTTAATAAAGAAATTAGCTTAGTGGTTCTTAGTCCACACAGATCTTGTACAATCTGCCTACATGCATGCAGAGGTATATTAAAATAGTTTTTACTCTTGGCAATGTTTCATGCTCTCTTTTAAATTACATTTGAATATTTCAGTTCACATTCAACTGTTTTTTCTCGGTTTCATAAGGGTTTAAGTATTAAAACTTTACATTAAAAAAGAGCACTGCTGAATGTCTGCACAGATTATATGATTAGTTGTTTTCACGGTACATTCATTTATAAAAATTAAAAAGATGAAATTGCACTGGTAGTAAATGTAATCTTTGTGTTTATCTATGTTGCAACTATCAGACCTACTTCTTACTGTGTGAGCTTGTACAACCTAATCCATCTGTGCGCTGCACGTTGCATAAGGTGCGTGATGCAGCATTGTCTCTCATTAGTATCCAGGATGTTAAGATGCTAACTGACAGGAGTCCTGGGGGATAGCTTTGTGCTGCTCTCTTATTTATGTGCCCAGTGCAGCTCAGGAAAGTCTCATCCTACACGCTCTCCACACTCCCCATCTGTGTACATCAAGCTCAACCTCAGCAGCACCTCTGGCAACACAGAGGTTGGGTATCTTTTTCTACCCACTCAGAAAGGCAAGTCTGAGGTCGGGGTAGATTTACAGACACTTCAATGCTATGCAAATGTAACTCTTGCAAAAATATTTTACTTCAGATAAGGATCAGATAATGTTTGATCACCATGCGAGTCCTGCCATAGATGTAGAAATATAAAAGTAGAACCACCAGAAATCTTTAGTTCTCTTACAGAAGGCTTTTCCAAAATGCTTAGATCCATTCATTCAGTGATTGCTGAAACATTAAATGCTTGCATGTGATTGGTGGCTAACCTCATGGAGAGGGGAAGAAATGGTCCTGATTTATTTCTGATTGCTAGTTGAGTTCCAGTTCCATTTTTTGCCTTTACTGAACAAAAAAAATCTACTTATCTGTATCTGTCATTTTTGCCTTCCAGTGTTCCCTCTGGGTATTGTGCAAACTGCAAAACAGACAGATGATTATACATGTTTACATCTGCCTCAAGCATGTACCAGGATAACTGCACCTGTCATTCTTTGAATTTAGCTATTCTGCTCTATGAGCAACAAACAACAGCACAGGCTGTCACTGTGATTTTCTATCACTGGTTTCTAACAATGATAATTCATCTAGGAAACAATTAAAGAACCGGTTTTAAAGGATGCAGCAACATTGAGCAAAACAAATAGCAATCAAAGTAAGTAGCTGCATACTTGAATCCAAACAGTAAACACTTATAAGCATGAGAATCTTAAGATTAGCAAGTCTTTAACTTAATCCAATGGGGATATTGTAGCATGCTGGTGAAGGGGTGAGAAGACCATGTCCAATTAAAAATAGCTATCTCTAAGGAAAAACAAAAAAATATATTTCTGAAATGTTTTTAAACCAATCTACACAAATAATGCCAATGTGAAAATAATAAAAAATTTGTAATGTGAAATAATATATTTACCCCTTTATGGATTTTTGTATTTTTTTTTTTATTATGCATGTAAATGTTTGAGATCAGTAGGTACATTTTTATATAACACAATGACCATATGTGAAACCATAATTGCCCCCTAAAACTAATTACTAATTGTGCCAACCCTGCTGCTTTTTGCATCTACTCAAGTTGTCTGTCTGATGTTAAGATATGCAAACAACTTGAAATGATTTGAAGCTTTCAAAAGTGACCAAAAAGCAAAAACTAAAGGAAAAAAGAAGAGAGAGAAACAACTTTATTACATATTTGTACAATAAAATATGGGTGTTATACAGCACAGGTAAAATCGTATCCAAATAATCCAAAAAAAGCCCTTCTGTGGGTTCTAAAAAATCACAAGACCAAATCAATTTAATACATTCAGTTAACAACTTTTACAGACAACAGAAAGGATTATTGCCTCATTTAATCATTAAGAAGCCATCTTGGTGAGCAAGTACTTTTTGTTGTACTTATGTCCTTAATCACTATAACGCATTAATATTTGAGCTTGATATGATAAGACTATAGCATGGCAAACAAATGCACAGCTTATGAAGCTTTATTTTAGTTTACTTTAAAACAATCTTATTTAGAACATGGGACTTGTTGGAAATCAGCCTTTTGACTATCTGCTGGAACAACACAGTGCCTCCAGTGGTAGAAAAAAATGAATACATAAAAAAATATATAGCCTACATACATAGTTTTTTCTCACTTTTCTTTCAGGGCATAACAAAAAAACATTAAGTTCAGAAAAATATTTTATTAACATTTTGAGACACACTTTTTAAAAATTCAGTTTGCTTCTGCTGTAAACCCACACAGCATATTGCTCATGAATGTCTTTTTTTTCTTTTTTTTACAACTGTATAAGTTCCTGTTTGTAAACTCTAACCTACTCTTGATTCTGAAAATTAAGTCGTACGTAAATTAATAGTAATGGTAATAACAAAATGTACCTATCCCAGTTTTTAAATAATCACTCTTTGAAACAAACTCAGCTTGTTGCATGTCTTGGCTTCTTCCTTGTCATCCAAAGTGGCGATACTGATTGTCCAGATGCTTCTTGTTAAGACTGGCCTAGTCCATTGACACTGTTGATGCAGCAGTGAGAAACAGTGAGGAGACAGCCAGAGGTGCCTGCTGGCATTTTAGTAGATGACTGGGTTCCCATTGCACCCTTCTCCATTAAAAGGCCATCAGAGGTTCTTGAACTTGCAAGCTCCTTGAGGACACCTAGAAACATCAACAATTTAATAGTAAAATATTAGTTTAGATAAATTTGGCTTAGACTTTTAATTAAACAGAAATGTCCTATCAAGCAGGATTACTTTTTTAATGGTTAATATTTTTGTGACATGGCATGTGCACTAACTATGACTACCATGTGATAACAAATATTTGAGATACTGAGTCTATTCTTTGCAGCTTCCTCCTGTGA
Organism: Brachyrhaphis terrabensis; assembly: GCA_903067065.1. Taxonomy (NCBI): domain Eukaryota; kingdom Metazoa; phylum Chordata; class Actinopteri; order Cyprinodontiformes; family Poeciliidae; genus Brachyrhaphis; species Brachyrhaphis terrabensis. The sequence goes on from CAEGAG010308473.1 coordinate 6,967, forward strand.
GTTGCCGTAGGCCTAGTGTCTGGATCTGACAGGGAGTTCCTAAGTTTATGTGGCGTGGCACCAGGGTAGACACACACCATTACTCCAAAGCCCCAGGTCCACTCATGAACATCACATGCAGCTCTCATCCTGCCTCCCTCACGGATGGCCCCCTGGCTCGCCAAAGAGAGGGGCCGTCCTGCTTTCCCAGCCTCATTGACTTCGGAGGGTCTCCATCAATTAAATGTGATAGACTTTCAACTTCAGTGAACCGAGCGCAGCAGCTATTCAGAAAAACAGGAGGGTCACTAGCACCTGAGAGACTAAGTGCCGGCAGGCCCCATCACATGAATTCAGAGAGACACATCATTGGCTTTGAGCACATCCTAACCACAGAGAGGAGCTACAGACTACATTTGATCTCACATAGTAAATCAAAAGCAGCAAATACAAGGGCCCCACTTTCATACTCAAATACAGAGCTATGCTCAGACAAATATTAAATGTTTGATTGCCAACAGGAGCTTTTTCAAATGAACTATGATGATGTAATGCACGACAATTCAAACAACACTAACTCTACTTTCTCTGAGATTAAAAAGAATCCACAGATCATGTTTGAGTCTTTGTTCCATTAGCTGCCGTGTTATGTTTGGCAGAATGCATGCTTACTGGATTCAGCTACATGATAAAGCAAGCATTTGTTGTGTTTTTGTGATGTAGTGAGCTATACAAGACGGTCTGGCACACAGTTTGGATTTGTAGATTTAAACTCATAATACCTCATTACTCATTAGCTTGTCAGCTAATAAATAGAATTCAGTGATTTATACATATTATGCATACATACACATAGACCTATAGATATAAATCACTGTTTGTTTGGATGAATTCATAAATGCAGACAGTCAGTAGGTGGAATTAATGGCAAACAAAAGCAAACATTGCTGAATTGTGATGCAACTTCAGTGTTTCCCAGAGGATTTTTGCCGCTTGTGCTTTTTTTTCCTTTTCAAATAAGAAAAAGTGAATGACTCAGATTCAGGTAAGGCAGAGTCAAGCTAAGGGGAAACAAAACAGACAGGGAATTTACAAACAAACATGGCTGTGAATGATTCAGCACACAGTATGTGATACATGAGAAGAGCAATCAGCAATATGTCACAACAATTTGTAAAAGTTACTACTGTTTTTGTTCAACGAGCAAAGACATTAGCACATGTCTTTGTGAAATTCCTATGAAGAAAAACTGGCACATAAATGTACACAAATTCATAAACACATAAATGTGTTGGATACACAGATGTGTATCCAAGATACACCTATGTTTATCTTGTGTGAATCTTGGAAAATTACAAAAATATTTGAAAAGTGTGGCTTTTTATATTTAGCCCTTTTTAATCTGATACACCTGAAATAAACCCTGCAGAAAAGTCTGAATTATTAAGTACAGTCAACCTATGTGTAATTAATTTTCAGTAGAATGAAGCATGTTTGATAAGTCCTCAGTAGTTTGTTAGAGAACATTTGCAGGCATCACAGAGCACAAAGACCACACCAGACAGGGTGACGTTTTGGAGAAGTTTAAAGAAGGGTTATGTTAGAAAATAACACACAACACACTGGAAATGTGCAGAAATATGCCTAAATGTTGGGGTCAGTCTGTGCCTGACCCCAACATTTAGCAATCATGTATCCTTTTGGCCTGCATACAAAATACTACTCACCACCCAAAAACATATTTAGTCACCTGTGACACATGGTAATGGTAGCAACATGCTGCGGTGGAACGCTTTTCTTCAACAGTGACAAGGAAATTGGCTAGAGTTAACTAAAAGATGAATGACGCTAAATGCAGTACAAACCTTTTACAATCTGCGGAAGACCTCAGGCTTGGTCAGAGGTCTTCCTTTAGCACCAGAAGTACGATATCATAAAATGGCTTTAACAAAAGCATGAATGTTGACTACATAATGTGTTTATGATGAATTTTTTTCTGTTTTCACTATGTAAAGCAGTTTGAACGGCCATGTTGCTGAAACATGGCCGTTTCAGCGACATGAAACGGCCATGTCAAATCCCGTGTTTCATGAGTCCAGTGTTTCAGACTGGATTGACTGAAACACTTGCATGGAACACATTTCACATTTCGCACATTTATTTTGTATTAAATTTTCAAAATATAGCATTTACATTTTTTTCACAGTGGTTTTTCTTAACTGTGGTTATAGCATGACCAAATGTGAAAAGATTCATGACTACTTCACCAGGCACAGTAATTATCTCATACTAACAACAGTGTAGTGGCTTTACCAACAGTAGTGTTTGATCCATAGTCTGTGCTTGACCCCAAATTCTACCAAAATTACATGCTCAATGGTCGGGTAGGGCTCAGGCTACTGTGGAGCGTTTTTATAAGTCGACCATACAATCAGCACAGCGTAAACTAACAAGAATACTCAACATAAAGTTGTGTTAATCTATACATAGTCTAATGAGGAGGCAGTTCTCCCTGTTGAGGAAAGAAAGTAAGGTTCAAAAGTTAATTAGTCTGTAATAAGCATTTTAAATTAATATGTTGGGTTTACTTATTAACTCTAATTAAAGTTAATTAGGTCGGATCGGGCTCAGACACAATGTCTATGGGGTTGCACTGGGTTGAGTTGAATTTTTTTGGCCCAATCTAAACTCTAACCAGCAGTGCTATGTGTTTGGTGTTTGGAATACAGAACAAATCAAACAGCAGGAAAAGATTTAAAAAACTGATTTAATCTCAAGGTTTGAAACTTGATTATTAACAAACAAAATAATGTCTTTTAAAAAGTAACTGTTGGGTTTTCTTTTGTTTCTGTTTCCTTTTAAACTGTTTATTTGTTATTTTCTGTTTTGCAGGACTCTGCTCTGCACATGGTTCAACAGTTGGGACCATCGTCCCTGGCTTACTGAACAGACATCAGGAATAATGGCTCATTCATGTGTAAACAAACATGGCAGGTTTGCTCAGGGGCGATCTTTTGAAAGAAATGTCATTCTGAATTTCAGTGCCCGTAGATGACACATACATTCCCCTGGCAGCAGCAAACCACTTCACCAATTTGGCACACATCTATTCAGAGTGATCCCTGTTTTTTTTTCTGAACTGCATGCCTAAGAGTGCAGAGAGCAGCTATAGGCCAGCGAATGAATGAGGCAGGTGGTTGAACTTACCAACATCTCGCCAAAGCCATTTCTGACACTTGCAATTCACATGAAGAAGCAGTCTGATTCCCCCATGTTGAGCTGGCGGTAGGAGAGAGGAGAGCTGCTGAAAGGCGATCAAAGAGCGATCGATTGGGTCTGCTGCTTTTGGGGCTCATCGGAACATAGGCTGCTTCTGCTCCAACACTGAAGACGAGGCCGCAGATCTCTGGAGTGCTCTCCAGATTTTCACAAATTAGATTTATGAAGCTCAAGCTGAGAACTGGGTTTGCTTCTTTTTTTTTGTTGGTTAGCTTTGGTAGGAAAATGCCTAAAAGAGAGATATTTCCATTTCAACGACCTGCTAGTGCAACACAATTCAAATGAGTTGAATGTGGATTTATTGTATTGTGATGCATTATGAAAAATCACCAGTAGTAGAAATGAAAAAAGGCAAGGGGTAAGAACACAACTTACATATAAACTAAGAGTGAAGTGTTTTAAGTTTTCTTTCCTGCAGTTTGGAATGTATTAATTATGCATTTTGATGTCTGACTCTATTTTAAAGGCTTGTCTTCAATTTAACCCTAGTTGAATTAAAGGTGAAAATACTGAATAGAACCTAATATGCACTGAATATGGTTTACAATGTCTATAACTGTCCCAAAACACTAAAGTACTAATATGCTGTTAAGAAGATTCAGAATTAGATTCAAGATTAATGTCTGTGTTCAGTTGATCTGTAAATCAGTAGCAGCACAAAACATTGCTGTTGCAATCCACTTATTACAGTTGAAAACTGTAATAACAACTCTTTTCATCCCTGGCCTCATTTTCAACCCACACTGTGCAGAAAACCACCAATTAAAATAGTCAACACGCAAAATAATGTGCTCTCACCCTATCTGAATGAATAGATAAGGCCACATTATCATTGAATACATTTCTCTTTTTTTGCATTCTTAATGTTGCATTTGCAACTCTGAGGGTTCACCTGGTTCGGTGGCACATTAGCAGCCATAGTTCTGTGGTCTTCCACAAAACAGCACTAGTCCCCAAACACAGTGATGTTTTGTGTTAAGGATCAGATTTGGCTCTCCACTTGCTTTGAGACATGAAGAGTGCTATAATTATATTACCCTGTTAAAGAATTTAAGTTCTCATAGGATCTCTGTGATAGGCTGTTTGTTTAAATATAAGAAGGCAGTTGTATTTTAAAGACAGTATATTGTGCTAATTAGTCATAGAAATGACTGGATGAGGTGGCAGAGAATAAACAACACATATATTTCACCACCTCTTATGAAATTCATGCTAAAATTTAACAAGTATATACATTTAAGCCCAAAAATATTTATATGACTGGAAATTTAGTTTTAACATTATTTTTACTCAAAGAAGTTTGTCTCTAAAAAATGAGACAGGAATTGCACCAAAGCTGTGCTGCATGGTGGGTAGCAAAAAGATTCTTCGTCCCTGGTGTCATGGTACATGGAGTTTGCATGTTCTCCCAATGCATGCGTGGTTTTCTTCAAACACTCTAGCCTCCCCCCATAGCTCAAAACTCTGACTGTTAGATTAATTGGTCTCTCTAAATTATAAAGAGTACTGTATATACATTCATGGATGGTTGCCTAATGAGTCTTTGTGTTGCCATATGATGGATGAATGACTACTAATGTAAAATGTCACTTACAGTCAGAAAAAAAGCATGTTGATCAAATTAAAATAGTACTTTAAATACTTTAAAGGGGTATGAAAATGTTTGGGCTTCACTATATTTCATTATGAGAGGTTACTTTGAAATTTGAAATAAATCCATCACTGCCATTCCATTATGTGCTTCTTTATAGATAAATCTTTGGTCTTAGTGAAGTAAAACCTCTTTAACAACAAGCAAAAGCAATCTTTTAACTTTATAGAATGGTATTGCCCTGCTTGCGTTTTAAACAAAGTCAACAACAGAGAGCAGATTTTGGAAAGAGAAGTTTCTATGTGGATGCTTTCAGCTTCAGCAGTGTGGCTGTTGGGTTTTTGGTCTTACTAATTTTTAAGTACAGACGTCAAAACAGTATTCCTTCAAGTGGAGGCATCTCTTGGCTCTCTTCTCGCTATTTTTGTAGACACAGGCTGTGGAGGCATCACACAGGCTATTGTTGCCTCTAAGGCTGTTCAGTACATTTAAAAAAAAATATTGTTCAAATTCCAGATCCCTAGACCATAAATCATCTCTTCATTCTTTTTACACTGTAAGCCCTGCAGTCATACAGTTTTGAGTCTCAGGTTTAGAAAAACAAAAAATATTGTACCTTTTTCAATAATTTAGAGTATATGAGTAAACTCATATACTCTAAGTAACATTTTAACATTTCAATATAAAAAGCTGTGATATCTAACATTTATTTATCAACTCACTTGCTTTTTTCCTTGCATAAACCAAATAAAATATGTTTTAAATGCTTCAGTTCAGAACTAAAGCATTTAAACACCTTTTGTTGCAGTTAGGCACATTTCTGTAACACACTATAATCACATTTTGGTAGTAAACAAGTTCTATCCTATCTCATGGACATTGTGGGTATGCAATCAATAAAATATAACTGTGCAACATGGAAATAAAAAAAAAAAAAACAGTCCTCAAAGCTGTTCTCACACAGTAAATAATTCTTTCAGATGTTACAAACAATAAAGAACTAGCCCTTTGTGGATTATGTTGTTCTTGCATTCTGCAAACCTTAATCTTGGTGCTGTGATCTAAATCATATCTCTCGCTTTTTATCTTGTGTCTAGTGATGAAAAAAGGCTGCCTATAAAAATCTGCGTTACCTTTGGAGTCTCCAGAGATTTTAGTCAGTAATGTCACTTTTGAGGTTTTTGGTAGAGATTAAATAGGAAAGATGTGGAGTGACAGGGAAAGGCAGCTTTACATCCAATGCAGTTCACATCTAACAGATAGGTTATCAAAACATAAACAAGTGTTTTTTTGTTTTTTTTATATATATCAAATATCATGGCCTATAGGAGCTTGTTTTTTACATAACCTTGGGACTTTCCTTTTTTCAGTTTAACTTCATTTTTACTAAACCTGAAATTCAGAGCAGAGCTCACATGCTCCATATCTGTTAACACAAAACACAAGTATTTGAAATTAACGAATAATGATGAATAATATATAAAGCTACTGTGGATGAGTCATACCAACAACATAAGAGTAACTGGGCCAATCACATAAGACAGATCTACAGCCCTCATGGACCCTTTTAGCAATACTGTTTAGTTTATCTGAAGGGAAACCGTTCCTTAGTGAATATGAAAAGTTACCACATGTGAAAATTGCTTTTTTTATGTAAGCAGAACTTTTTCAAAGAGATTTTTAATCTTAAAATGAATGTATTCAGAAGACCGAAGCTTCATCATGTATTCTTTGTGTGAAGCAGGCATGCTGACCAAACTTATAACCACAGTGAAGCGGTCGGCTATACTGTCGGAGTGTGTTTAAAGAAGCCAGATTAATAATTCAAAGAACCTTTTAACTCGCCTTTTGGAGTGATTGTTGCACCTGTTAGCTTGTTATATGTTGCTAGCTTTCTGTAACGTAGTATTAAGGAGCTTAGAGAAATATTTCAGTAAACACTCTGTCTGTGGCCTTTTGATGTCTCCTGAAAATTTGTATTTAAAAACCATAATGTATATTGATGTATGTTACTAGCCAGAAGTTTACATACACCCAGCCTCTCTAGCCTATTCTAAACCTAGCTTTTTTTTTTTTTTTGTAGTTTGTCTTTCAGTTGGACTGATCATTTATCTGGGTACTGGTTACTGGCACTTTACTTTTACTTGAAAAATATCTAATTTGGGCCTGGTGGATTCTGGTCAGACAGTATTGTTTCATTGCTCTTTATGCTCACAGTTGCAATGTTCTGGGAGTTCCAGGGCACAAGACCTTCTCTGTCTAAATTGTTTTAGTTTGCTCCTGTTGGGAAGGTGTAGATAAAATAAAAGCCTACTGGATCTCCCAGGGTCTTTATTACTCTTTTTTAGACTGGAGTGCACCATTGTCTATATTTTATTTAGGATTTGATCTTGTTGAGCAGTGATCAAAACCTCTTAGCGAGGTTCTAAATTGTAACTTGAATGGTTTGGAAAATATGCGTTAAAACATATTTTAAAAATGTTTATATGCACAAATGTCCAGATTTGCTCCCAAACTCTCTCGTTATTTAAGCCAAACAATAATGTAGATCCTACTTTGACGTTCTTTGGCTTCTGATATTTTAGTAATTGCAAGGACAAGATGAAAGGACAGGCCAGTTTTCACATAAGAGGGAAACCTCCAGGCAAACATACATACAGCATTGTTCATAAGATTTATTTATTGCTCTTCTTATGTCAAATCCCATATCAGTAAAAAGAAAACATTTTAACCAGTGTGCTTTCAGCAATATTTTAAATGTCCACTTGTTTTTCTTTTCCAGTCATCTTAATTCAATCTAAGGTTTGTTTTCACTAATAGTTTAGAATTGATTAAGCATTTTGCGTAGGGTTTGAGGGAAATAAAATATCTTGAAATCCTCAGTGCAACAAGAGTTTTTGAGTGACTGTGCATGAATTAACATACTTGTTCAGAAGCCCAACCTGAAATCCACATACAGAATACAGAGTGAAAGAAAGCATCATGCTTTCTAAAGCCATCTAATTAACATTTTCAAGACAACAGCTTCAGAGTGAGTTCTCACTAGAATCATGTAAATGCTTTTGTGTAGAGAAAATACTTGACTAGTGTTGATTCTGGAAACAACTGATACATAAAATCAGTGTGAGGTTTTGGCTATAGGAGACATATTAAAGTAGTCTTCTCTTTACAATCATTTAAAGTCAGCGTTTTTTAATCTACCTCATGTCCTATACCTGACTAATTGTTTTTGTTCTGATGTATAATCTCCTCTGGTGAAAATGAGAAGTGGATCATATTTATGATCTGCATTTTCTGACACACTTCCACTGAAGCAATTCTCTCAGTTCTCTGCTTAAATCTCGCTCAGAGTCCAAAGAAGGTGAAAAAAAAAGGCAACTGAAAAGGAGGAATGTTGTAAACCCATCAGAGTGCCCTTTTGATCACAGTGCTTGCAGCTTTGAGATGCAATTTGCTTCCTTTTCGCCCAGTGTAAAGAAGACATGTTTATTGGCTAAGGAGATGAGAAAGGCACAGTGCCACACGGCTTGCAGTTGGCTAAGTGAGGAGTGTAAGCCCGCTGTTGGCATACATGGAGGAGGCAGCTGTCTTCCAACCATTTATGGAACAAAGGTACTCTCCAGATGTTCAGGCATTTACAGCTCAGTCTGAATGAAGAACATTTAAAAGTGAAGAGGGAAGTGACCGATACGCTGGGTAATTTTAGTAATTGTAACATTCAATTTAGAGTTGTTGCTTTCAATTTTAGTTTCCTGTAACAGAATAAAAAAAATCTGTTCAGAACTTAATATGCATGTTTTTTCAAATTTCAGTCAGTATTCTTTGTTTATATTAAAATGTCACATAAAACCCTAGCCTTTTAACAGACATACATTTATTGAAACAGACAGAAATTTGATCAATTTGGTGACCATATGTCAGCACCAGTCAGGATAAACACAGCATATTTCATGCATATTGCAATATGATGTGTTGTAGATGTTAATTTTGGTTGTTGAAATCCAAGCAACGCTCTATAGATTGGTTAAAATATAGTTTTGGTATACAGAAACTGTAACTAAATGAAATGTATGTTGCATCTATTTTTATCTTTGCTCATTGAACATGCTGTTTTTCTTTCAGTAAAGAGGTGGCTGTTTATGCAAATGTTTCAAAATGTGTTTCTATTCACATACAATTTTTGGTAAACTAGGCCAAGAAAATTAAGCAAAAAAAAAAAAAAAAACTAGAAAAATATTTTTCTCTGTACAGTTTGATGCGGTTGGCATCAACCTATTGAAATGAACAGGGCTACCCTGAGAACAAAGATAATTTAAAAAGCATTAACTTTAAAGAACCATATGTTCCTCTTAGTGAATATTTTATTCCTCAATAATGGTGATTTTACCTATAGGCATTCCATTTAGTATTGTGTTTATAGAGCATTGACTACATCTTAATGTTGCTTTGTAATTTTAAAACACCGTATTTGTTTTTCTTATTTATTTTAGTTCTTTTTCTTTTACAGGGACACCAATTGTGAGTGAAAAGTCCAGCATCAAAGTATCACTTTAAATAATAATAATAATAAAAAAAATACTGCTTCTATGACAATCTGAGGATTAGTCAGAAATTATTGGAAACATTTCCTCTGCTGTGAGAAATTTATTTCCTTAAATTATTATTCCCTTATATCACTTTGCTCTTATTGGAAAACTTTACCCTTTTTCATGTTTTACGGAAAAGTTCAGTCCTGGTGATGAATTCTTTTTCAAGCAGCAAGTAAAATATATTGCTGTTACTTCCCTGACTTCTTCTAAATATGGGCCTCAAACTATGAACAAATAATCAAAAAATATAAATTGTACATTTCCACTGCTTTATTTACTGAAATTTTCAAATTATTTTGTGAAGCAATGCAATTAAAAATAACAATAATGCTTTAACATTATATTTTTTTCCACAAATACAAGGATTTTTTTTCTATTACATTTATGTGTAATCTCTGTCAATATAGTGCCAGTCTAATACTTTATATTTCAATCACTCAAAGCTGATGGTGGGATTTATTTGTTGTAGGTGGTCATAACAGAGATGTCAGAATGATGTTTTAAAAACACATCTCTTCTGTCACTTCGAATTTACAGCTTTACATATTTTGATATTCACCCAATCGGAAGTAAATCTTTCAGGTTTTCCGGCAACAAATGCATTCAGCACACTTCACGGATGAAGCTACAAGAAGAAGTCTTTGCCTCAGTACGTTGTACATAGCATGTACATTTATATAATAATGGGTGAATCATGAGCTAAAAGTATCCACACAGCAGGTCATCTGTCAGGGCTGCTGGCAGCACCAGCTGGCCCTTTCGAGCTGCCAGGGGCACAGGCAGGTTAGAGAGTGGACTTCCCACAATCATGGTCCTTTCTTTCTATATGAGGGGCTGGAAATACAGCCAAGCCTTAAGTCACAGCTCTGCCTTCCGCCCGAACCACCGAGAAATTAATCCAAAGACAGCAGAAGGAAAGGAAGAGCAGATTGTCCATGCAGTCATTCATGTCCAGAAATTTATTGCAGCACCCGAGCTCAAAGTGGGTCAAGGATATCAAATCCACAAATAAGTAAAATTTTGAAACTTGTGTATTGTTTTTTTTTGTTTGTTTTTTTATCTATGGGTATTCTAATAAAAAGGAAAATAGCATGACACACCAATAAGATAAGTAACTGTTTACAATATGAATCTTAATGAACTGAAGATGGAAATCATAGAAACGGGTCAAATTATAATTTCCTTTCGTTAATTCAGACAAAAAGAAACATTAGGTAATCACACATATTTTACGTTTAACCGAGAAATACCAGAAATGATCTGTGAAGTGCCTTTTCAGAATTCAGGATGTTAGATTTGCTTTTGGAGATATCTTCAAAACTACAGTATTAGAGGGAAGCATTATGTATAGCTGGTGTGTCTTTACTACTAAATATATGCAGAATTCATTTTGTTCTTCAAGCTTTTACAGTACTTGTGCAGAATAAAGGCTCTCAAAAGCCACAAAAGACAATGACACTGAGAACATTGGTCAACATATTGGTCAGAATGGTTTATGGTGGAATTACCACATAAAATTAGGGAAGTTTTTTTTGCCACTATTAAATTTTTTTCCCAAGCATTTATAGAGAAAACATTAAATTTCATGTATGTAAACTCTACATCATGATCCATGTTTCATTGTTTTATTAGTGACGTTTTATACTTAGGTAATTTTGGGGTTATGATTTTGGAGTGTTTTGCCACTCACAGACATCCATGCAAAGTTTATTCCGTTGTATTGTGATTCGTATTTCTTACTTGTATTAAGTTCTTGTATTTTGCTTTAGTTAAATCCTCCTGTATACTGATGCATTCCTCTGGTTTATTTTTTCGCTAAATTTTTATTTTTCCACGACTTCTCTTTTCAGGTCCACGTCCTGCAGCACTGTGTTTTACTGATTAGTTTCCTTCGGCTCTCATGTCACTCAATCACCTCCACAGGAGATAAAAGCCAGCCAGTTGCATTTCCTCCTTTCAGAGCATTCTCTTGTCTGTTAACTGTTATCTTCCATCCATGTTTTCATGCCTCTTCATTGTTTTTGTTCCTATTCTATAAATATTTAACTTACAACATGAAACTGCATTTCTCCTCTCAGCACTTGGATCCTTCTCCATAAAACATGTCAGAATACCTAAAGCATCTAAAGAGCTTTAGGTATTCTGTGCGTAAATAAAACAAGTTATTTTTCTTCCATTCATGTCAATTTAATTAATTCCAGTACAATCCAGTCATATAGTCACATTTAGATGGACTTGCAGTGCAATTCAGTTCCAGTTATAATGCAAAAAAGTCAAATTCAATCGATCGTATAATTCTGGATGGTTAAAAAAAAGTATTTGACAAAGAAAGGCCCAGCCAATCTTGATTGTAACCTCAATGTATGAGTGGTGAAGTGGTGAATAATACAGAAGCACATACCCACACATGTTTCCTGTGAGAAAGAAAAATAAAAAAAGTTATGGCAGCAGTTTTAATATTATTAGCTAATTTGGGGGGGAAAAAGTACAGCTAAGCACAGAAGTATTGAGTCAGAAGTAATTTCATGGAAAAGAAACAAAGGGAGAACATGTGGTTCATTTGAAAAAGAGACAATGTGTGTCTTTTTCAAAAAATGAGACACAAATGAACTTTTTTATTAAAAAGAAACACTGTTAAGTACAGAATTCCTGGCCCAAATGTCAAAATAAAGATAAAAAAATTGAGTGAGAACATTCAGATAATGTTAGCTAATAACTTAATTGATAGCCATTTTCCAGAAAAAATACTAGGTCAGACGTACCTTCTGTGGAAAAATAATACAATAAGAGGAAAATATGCAATACAAGCATAGATTTTATATCAAAGTTTGGCAAAATGTAGCTTTAAACTAAACTGTTGATAAAATGGATGAACGCTACTAATCATTATGCAGAGAGGTTAAACTGTATGCTTTGGTGTAAAATTAATTACTTTTCTGCCAACATATTAATTCCTATACTTGATTTGTGTTTCTTACCTGCTCCATCCATCCTTCCTGAGAAAGAAAATATTAAATGTGGTGACAGGAATGCATGCTTGTATTTTTTTTTACATCTCTGATTTATACAGCATTCTCTGATGTTTCCACCTATAATCAATTTTTTTATGTCTGTCTGATTATGAACAGTCTGGTTCCACATTCAGAGTTTCACCTAAGAATTGCAAAAGACTGCAGAATTATTAACCAAGAAAATTGAGAACTATCTCAAAGCCTCTTTCTGTTACATGAGCAAATTAAATTTTTGGATGGGCCCTGTAGATGTCAAAATGGGAATAGCATTTGATGAATATATATATACATGTTGAATAGTCTCATTTTGTTGCTGAGGCAGGGAAAAAAACTACTTAAAAAGAGCCGGTCAACCTCATTGAGTCACAAAATTACATCTTAACAGGCATATAATTGTAATTTTTACAACTTTTTCTTCTTAGCTGTGTTCAACCTTGTAGCTCAGAATACCTATCGTCATTTCTACATCCAAATATAAGAAACGTAAAAAAAAAGCGTACATCTAAAAAAGTGAGTAAGGTAATAGAGAATGCAGTGGAAAGTTGCAGAAGAGCGATTACATAATGTCTGGAATGACCGACTTTGGCGTCAGCGCATTACACAATGCCACTGGGGCCTCAATTTATTACGAAGTGGCCACCCAAGGGAAAAGTAGTGATAGCAAAGTCTCCAGTTCAAATTTGTGTTGATGAAGTCATGTTCCACACATTGATTTATCTAGAGAAGAGGAGGATGTCCAGATAGTTGTAACATGACTTTGGATGCAGCACCCTATGGAGGGATTTTAAAAAACTCTGTGGAGAGTCCAGTCTAGCTGTAATTCAAACTATTGCTGGTCTCTCTCTGTCAACACAACTAGGTCAGTAGCAGGCACTTCTGGTAACTCAGTCCTCTGATTCAGGTGTGTTGGACTGGGGTCACATCCAAAAGTTGCAAGACACTGGCCCTTGTGGATTGGAGTTTGACACCCTGGTTTTCTCACAACAGTTCCTACGAATGTCACTTGAAGCTAAACCCGCCCATGTGGATTTTAGTGGTTGGAAGGGGAGCTACCAGATGTGGGTGGAGAACCCAAAAATTGTTCTGAAGAAATAGTAGCACTACTTTAACATACTTTTACTCAAGTAAAAGTAAACAGTAGCCGTCCAAGAAATTACTCAACAGTAAAAAAGTATTCTGTAAAAAGGCTCAGGTACTGAGTAATTGATCACAAAATCAGATTCAATGTACAATGACATCAGATGGATAAAACATTTTTTAGAATATGCAAAGATTCTGGTATTTTGAAGACTAAAATATTATATAATTACACAATTTAAAAAATTATCAGAAGAAACAATTTTCAGTTTACATTCTTTCCAAGGCTCTTTTTTAATAAATGTGGATTTTATTAGTACCAATACAAATATTACTACTTTCATATAACTAAGTATATAAAGGTTTGCCATCATTATTGTTATGTTTGTAGTTTTAAGATTTGTAGATTTTGTGGCTATAAAATCTAATAGGTAGCCATCTAAAAGCACCAAAATAATAATCTAATCTGATACCTTGGAGAAGGGCATGATCATTATGCTTACTTATTACCCACCAAAGGATTATTTACTGTCTGTTAACTGTTGTTTTGTGAATAATAAACACCGTTTTGTATAAATGGTTTATATTAGAGAACAATTTTAAGCAGACACAATATGAATTCAAGCACTGATGAGATAAGTTAAATCTGTGGGCCTGGTTGATGATACTGAAGTTGGCAGCACACAAAATCTCAGCATCCCAGCAGCACTAAGGGTGAGAAGCCAATCAGTCAACTAAGAGGGGAGTCCAAGTAAAAACTGCTGTTGTATCATTAATGCTGTCCAGTTTTTTTTTTCTTCTTCATTGTTGAGGCAGAGTGTTTCTCCACGTGTCTTCTGTCTTCCCTCTGCCCCTGACCGACCTGGTCCTTTTTTGGACACCGGAGGCTGGAGGAGTATCAGGTCAAAGCAGAAGAGAAAGCAGCACGCATCCTGCCTGTCATACGGGGCCCAGAAGACGGAGCGGCCGGGTCCTGCAGGACCAACTGGCAGATGGTTGCCTCAGGATAATGACCAGGTGACATCTGCAGAGTGAACAAGCCATCAGGCCAACAGACTAACCTTCCTCTCCACCAGGGAAGCTAAGCTGGCCTTTCTCCACCTCCTCTCCCTCCTCCTGCCTATCCCTCAAGTTACACCCACAACCCAATAAGTAGACCAGAACTTTATCGATTCACTAAGTTCCTCACCAAGAAAAAGTGTGAGAAAGTCCTAAAAAAGAAAACACTAACAGATTTAATGTAGGCGGCTGAATTGAGTTTTCATCTATTCTTAAGAGAGTCAGTCTGTGATTAGGCAGGGAGGAAATTTTCTATGAATCAATCTTTTCTTGGTGCCATGACTCAAAACTACTAAACCCACAAAATGTTGTCAATTAGTCCAATACTAATGTAAGTGAGGTAAATTCTTAATGAATAACATTTCCTGTTGAATATTTTGTGACTTTAAAGCAAAAATAAAATTGCGGTTTCATTTTTCTCTTTTTATGTGTTGCGTAAACAGTAGTTAGATTTTTTTTTAAAGGCCAATCGTAGCTTGTCTAAAGGCTCATGCATCGACGATGTGATGCTGTGCATAAAGGTCATCTCATGACAGCGCTAAGATTATGAAAAGGTCAGAGTTCTCGTGCCATTTGGAGAAGAGGCAGCATGATGCCAAACTGCCAATATAATTTCAGCATGTCTTTTTCATTTGACTGTTAACACCATACATTGTTTGCTGAAAGTTTACAATTACTGTATGAACCGCCCCTGGCAAACCAACAGTGAGGAAAAAGTTTGTCAAAACTTTGGAAGGTTAAAGAAAGTAAAGGCATGCTTTAGAATGAGAATGAACTTAAAACAGCATTGCAGATGTGACAGTTGTGGAAGACAAGTAAAAATAAAAGACATTTTTTCTTTGTTTTCATTTTCAAGAAGGGAGAAAAACACAAAGAATTATTTGAAATGATTTGGGAAGCCATTGGGAAAACCTTGCATAACTTGAAGACATGGAGAAAATGCAAGATTGGCTTTTCACGGAATCGCCATGAATAAACTATGCAATGCTGAAAGTGATGTGCATCTATGTCTAAAAAAATGTATAAAAATATGCAAACAAATCATGTTCGGCTCATTAAATCTACTATAAAAGTGGAAAGAAAGCAATGACCACATCTGCCTTTTCAAACCATTACCATTGAAAAAGCAAACACAATGAGAATGTGTTGTAAATGCAAATAGTGTAATGCACAGTAAGAATTCAACCTCAGTCATTTGGTGATTTGGGAGAAGCCCGGAGGAAAGCAGTCGCTCCTCTGCACTGAAAGGAGTCAGTTGAGGTAATTCAGGCATATCAACAGGATGACTTTTGGGTGATGATTTCTGGGAATGCCCTACTTTGAAGAGTCCTTATGGTCAACTCAGAAGTATTAATCCCTTCTGGCAGGGGAACACCTTGGGATACCCCACAATAAGCTGGAGAGTG
Source organism: Brachyrhaphis terrabensis (assembly GCA_903067065.1). Classification (NCBI taxonomy): domain Eukaryota; kingdom Metazoa; phylum Chordata; class Actinopteri; order Cyprinodontiformes; family Poeciliidae; genus Brachyrhaphis; species Brachyrhaphis terrabensis. The sequence continues at coordinate 22,958 of CAEGAG010308473.1, forward strand.
TCACTGAACAGAAAGTTGTATCTTGTACAATACTTTGCAATCAATTGAACTTCTTAAGATACCATGTTTGATTAAATGTTTTTTTCACTAAATCGGCAGCCTTTTGCTTTGTTTCTCTCAGTTATGTGACGCTTTGGTGGTTAGCTATGTAGACAATGAATTCCTAAAATAAAAAAGACAATATATTTCACACATTTCAGTCAGAAAAACACATCTGTCATTAAAAATGTATGCAAATGATATCTTTTGAATGCATTCAAATGATGACAAATTATATGTGATTTCTTTGCACCAATTACTCAATAGCAGTGAAATATGATTCATGCTACAACTTTTATGTTTTACTTCTATTTGACACCAAGCTAAACAGAGACAGTAGATTTTTTGTGTAATTACACATGTGGATTTTTGAGGAATGACAGTTCATCTGCAACCTGAATTTTGATTTCATAATTTATAAAATCACTGAGTCTTTCAGCTGCTTGTGCATCATATAATTGCTCATTTCAAGATGTTAAACAAATATCCTCAGTTTGCATCGTCAAGAGTCTTCATCTTGGACTGTTTTTGCCATTCACTATCACACTGTGAAGAGACACTAAATGACTTTCACTCTCAAAGTCTCCTGAGTCTCTGAACTCTTCCAGATTACACACACAGCTTAGGACGCATTTTCAAGTAGTTAACCCACTTTCTGTTGGTTCGCATAGAACAAAAGGACACTTCTGGGGGCTTTTTTTTATTCATACTTGACATCCTAAGGCTTGCTAAAACAGCTTTACGCCTCAGACAATGCAAAATATATGTGAAGAACCTCTTACAGGCACCTTTGAAAGTGGTCATGGGGAATAGACTGCTTTGATGGAGCCCTGAGAAGAAGATTTTTAGTTCGCAGATGAGAAGCGTTTTAGTTTGTGAAAGAAAAGGATGAAAATGTTTCATCAAAAGAACCACTTTAGTACTCTTATAGAAGCCTGGTGTACATTTACAAACACGTTTACATTGACACGATGATAAACTTAATTACATTTTTTGTGGCACTCAGGAATGTCCTGGTCATTGTATCCACACAAATGTATTATGTATAAAAACTAAAACTCAGTCATTAAAAAATATTTAGATTTATCGATGTTGCATTCAGAGTGATGTGCAGTGTCAGTTTTCTGCTGGATGTTGTTTTGGATATTAGTCAAAATTTGTGAAGGGCAAAAGTGCTGATTAGCTGCCCCACCAGATCCTTAAATATTTGCAGTTCTTTCAGAGATACATTGAGCCTCTTGACAGCATCTCTGATAAATGTGATTCATGCCTGACTGTCACTTCGGGTGGGTGGACATACCCTGATAGTTTTGTAATTGTGCCCTTCTCTTCTTGTTGCCGGACAGTAAATTGAACAGTGCGCTATAAGATGTTCAAAGCTAAAAATATTGTTTTAAAACCTAAACCTGCTTTAAAAACCCTCGTCTCTCTGGTGTGTTTCTTAGTCTTCATGATGCTGTAAAGAGGACTTAATACAAATGTACAACACATTTTCTTTTTTTAATAAAAACTGTTGACAACCAAGTATACAAATGAAATGCCTTTAAGAAACAAAAGAAGATATCTAGTCTTGCAATTGCTGCAGAAATGTGTGAAAACAAAGTTAGGAGAAATACAGGATGCAATGTAGATGTAGTTCAAAAGTTTCAGTTACTAACATAAGAAATTCCACAAAACAGCTGCATGAAGTCTCAATCAGAAAAAGCTGAAATAAATCATTTTTGACAAGGGAAATCAGTGCAACAGGTAGAGAGATGCTTCACTCTGATCGATACTGCATGTCATTAAGAAAATCATGCAAAAAAGCAAACAGTATTGATTATTACTGACTATTCTATGTATATTTTTAGGTGACAGCCCCGGAGATATCTTAATCTTGGCTCGAGATGTTCAAATGCCAAGATTCATTTCTCACTGCTCCCTTTGGAATGATGTTATTATGGTTGGGGAGATGACAGTTGTATCAATTATGCATTAGGTGAGGGCGTATGGAAGGTATGCAAATCAAGTACACCCTGTGGATATTAGTGAAATAAATGAGAATGCGCCTCTCAAATTAATTAGTTCCAATGCAGAAATCTGTCTGTCTGTTTATCTATCTATCTATCTATCTATGAACATTGCATGAATCTATTGTAATGCAGTTCTGAGTTTTAGCAAAGGATGAATGATCTTGTTAAATGCCCTCTTACATGTCTTCTTACCTCCGTATCCTACTCTTTTCTAAGTCCTTTCCCTCTTTGTTTCTGAATTTTTGCTGTAATCTTCTTTTCCTTTCCTCCTGGCTCTCTTTATTCACATTCTTGCATCAACAGCTCCACCATCTGGTCAAAAGATGTTCAGTTCTGCGGCATCTTGCTCACCCTTAGCTCTCTGAATTCAGATCAGAACGTGCATTTCAAGATCTTTCCAATAGGAGGCAGAGCTCAGCTATTGAGCTCTTTTCTTTTTCCATTTATAAATTACATTTTAAAACTGTCATTAAAATATGACACCGTGAAGTCTTCAAATCATGTGAACTTTTGTGCATCTGTAAGTTTTCTCGTTTATTAAGGCCCGAAAAGCTTGCTTTTGACTCCCTTCAGAAAAACTTTATCTATACTGTACTTATAAACGTACACAACGTGTAAAGTACAGCTGTGTACATATAAAACATGATTATTTAATATTATTTGTATTTATTTTATAAATACGATCCAATGAGTGCATAACTTCCGAGTATTTATTTATTCAAGCTCCTATTTTGTGCCACCAGAGGGCAGTGTTGCTACTGTGCTAAACGCAAAGACGGAAAACGACGTGGCAGCCATACAAGTCACTTCCTGTGTTTGGCGTAGTGTTGACATCCGCCTCCCACTGTCATTCCTTACGTGTGCCAAACCGAAGTATCTTTTAAGTGATTTATCCAGCAGTGAGTGGGAGGTAAAGAGGCTTTCAGCGAACATTCGGAGGGGGCTGCAGGAATTAAGCAGCCGGGCAGGAGAGATGATGGCTGGGTTGATGTTGGTCCTTTTTGGAGGACTATTGGGGGTCTGCAGCGACGTCTCTGCAAACAGAGGGGGGTATCCCTCATTTACTGATGAGATTCCTTTTAAAATAACCTGGCCGGGTGCTGAATTCAGACTGGTAGGCTTCCTACTTTCTTTATAGCACATTGTTTATAAAACTGTAAGAACCTGATCATACACGAACGTTACTAGTTTAGGTTAGAAGTAAGCCTAAACTACGTTAAGGTCCTCTTTTTGTATCACAAACGTTATTGTGATTATTTTTTTTCGTTTTGCAGCCAAATTCCGGTGCTCTTTACAGTGAAGAGGACTTCGTCATCATGACGACAACTGAAAAGGAGAAGTACAAATGTTTGTTGCCTTCACTGTCAAATGGGGAAGAGGTAAGCAATACATTGTTTGGTTCAACTTCAGGGTGTAAACCCTTCATCTTTTTAGATTTAATCATCGGAAGAAACGCTTCCTTACTAAAATAGATAAATTAATGAACCACCCATGTGGCATAAAACATTTAGTTGTGGAAGTTTTACTGATCTTAAAGACACCTTTATAAGCATATCGTTTTTCATTATGTCCACCAAACTGATCTGTGTAGCTGCATTCATTTTGCACCAGTATAACATAGAAACCTTTTAATGATTTGATGTCTTACTCTTTAAAGTGTTGCTGTGTTGCTTGTCTAATTTGGTGTCTCAGGATGATGATAAGGGGTATGGTGGTCCCAGTCCAGGAGAACTTCTGGAGCCGCTGTTCAAACGAAGCAGCTGCTCGTACAGGGTGAGACATGAAATTGAAACTGTCTTCAGTTAGAGTTCATGCAACGTTAGCAGACCATGACGGAAAATAATCTTTTTTGTGGAGGGGATGGGGGAGTCTTTGATAAATGTAAGCCTCTCGATTTTTAATGCAACCTTGTAGATTGAGTCTTACTGGACATATGAAGTGTGCCACGGGAAGCATGTCAGGCAGTATCATGAAGAGAAGGAGACAGGTCAGGTGAGTGGGTTGAGAGATCAACCATCAGATGACATGAATGAGAAGCCAGCGCACGGATCCTAAAATTATCATGTGTGCTTCCACAGAAGATCAGTGTTCAGGAGTATTACCTGGGGAATATGGATCAGAGGAGTCAGTCAGCTGATACAGGTGGGGTATATTGTGACTTTGCATCTCGATTTCTGTTATTTGATTTCTGAAATGAGCTAAGACTAATTTTTGACTTGCGTACAAGTTGTGGCTGACGTTTTTCTTTTTTTTTTTTTTTTTATTTTAGATCAAGATGAAGAGAAAGAAAATGCTAAAATTGCTTCACAAATAGAAGTAAGTAATATACTGAAACTAAATTGCCATACAGATTTTGTTCACATCTGTTACTTCCATTTTATTTTAAATTTGCTGTTTAGGTGCCCACTAAAAACATCGAAGGTCAGCTGACTCCATACTACTCAGTGGAAATGGGATACGGGACTCCGTGTACGTTGAAGCAGAACCTGCCACGCTCCACCTCCGTGTTGTACGTCTGCCATCCGGAAGCCAAACATGAGATTCTGTCCATTGCAGAGGTCATCACCTGTGAATATGAGGTCGTGGTGTTGACACCTCTGCTGTGCGCACACCCAAAATACAGGTAGGACTCTAAAGAACTATTCTAGAAGTACTTCATGTCGTGTTTCTCTGGAATGACATCGTTTCCTAACTCGATGCATGTTCCTTAGATTCAAATCCTCCCCAGTGAATGCCATCTTCTGCCAGGCTCTGGAGGGCTCCCCCCTGCAGCCCCAGAGGCTCACACAGTTAGATAAAGAGCAAGAGGAGCTGCTTAAACCACCTTTCAGCACCAATGCGGACATCAGAGAGGTGAGCGAATCAACAAAAAGTAAAAAACAACGCCCCCTATTTATAGAGTTTAATCAAGTTTTGGCTTTGTCACAGGAGGGAGTGTCACCAGTTAGAGAGGAAGCTTTCACCTCCACTCACAAACCCCTGACTGTTGGAGGGCAGGTTCAGCTCACAGTGGGAACGACACACATCTCTCGTTTGACAGACGACCAGCTGATCAAGGAGTTTCTCAGTGGCTTGTATTGTCTGCAAGGGGTGAGGCATGTTTTCATTTAACACATAAAGATTATTTTTAAAACTACTCTGCAATTTATGATCATCTTTATGTGTGTTTCAGGGCGTGGGCTGGTGGAAATATGAATTCTGTTATGGAAAACATGTCCATCAGTACCATGAGGTAAGATGACTTGAATTAAAACAGAAGGCTCAAAGTTAGCTATCTTCAGTATCAATGACATGTTTCAAAAGGAAATTACAGGAAGCACAGGGATGAATCAAATGATTTTATACAGCATTTGAGACATATTTGTGATTCTTTCAATCACGGAGTGAGTCTAAGTATAATCAGACACCAAGAAGGCTGAATATATTACAGCAAAGTTGTTTTATTCTTTAATTTATCAACTGAATTTAGATTAAGAAGGCACCAATCAGTCAGCCAGGGTTAAAAATTTGTCAGTGGTTAACTGGTCCAATACCTACTTTTCTTTCAAGAATGTTTTTGTGTGGCTTATCGTCCTTCATGCATCCATCTATTTTCTTACACCCATGTCCCTAGTGCAGGGGTCGGCAACCTTTTCTACTCAAAGAGCCATTTGGGACCGCCTCCCAATAAAAAGAAAGCACTTGGAGCCACAACCCATTTTGACGTCATGTATATAAAACCTATATGCTATGTTCAATAATCGATACCATGTTGCGTTTATGAAATCAACGAACTGCTGCAGAAAACACAAAATTTTATTTCTGCATGTAACAAAACGCATTTTACACTTTGTTGATGCTCAATTTCAAACAAAATACCCTCTGTCTATTTGGGTCTTTGTATTTAAGAAATAAAAATTTAAACTTACCCAGCCCGCACTGAAGGAAAAATAGAAACAGAATGCAGTCACCTGTCCTCCTCTTATTCAGGAGATAAAAATCAAAACTTATCCAAATATTATCCACCGGCACTGAACGAACCATGCAAACCAAAAAATGCGCAGTCTGCTTCTGTGTCCCATCGCGTGTGTGCAGTCACCTGTCCTCCTGAATTTAAAAAAAATGACTATTTCACATAACAATATACAGTTATGTATTTATATTTGACTGTTATATTCCAGACAACCACACACACATATGTAAAACAATAGCTAATTAAATATTTATTTTACCTGGTTAATGTGATTTTTGCTCCTGAACCTCGCCGCACAGTGTCTTCATGATGTCACCTTCATCTTCAAACAGGAGCGTAAGCTGATGTCTGTGAGGCGTGAGCGGTGCTTGTTTTTAATAAAGTTCATGTTGGAGAAGACCTGCTCACAGATGTATGTGGATCCGAAGATTGCAAGGACTCCAAATGCATACCTCTTCATGTTGATGTAGCTGTCGGGGATGGCATTCCATGTTTCGAATACAAGTTTGTCCTGTTTGGGAAGGTTTGCAACTTCGCTCCATTTGTGATTCTGAGCGAGAACGGCCTTCTGATGGCACACATTTTCAAGATCAGCTGTTAAACTCTTGAACTTTGACACCCAGATGTCTTTGTCGGCAATGCAATAAATCAGTGCTCTAAAAAAATGCGGTCTGTCAGACATGTGGGGTATGTCAGGAATGCCTGTCGCACATCAGCGGACATGACGTATATTTTGGGTGCTAAAAATTTTCTGAACTTTTTGTTTTAATGTTACAAGTTTACCATAATCTTCAGATTTAGAAATTTATTTTAAAATGATTTTAATTAATAATTTTTTAATGATTTAATTTTAATAAAATATTCTATTTCCCAAAGTCACTGGGAGCCACAATAGAAGGATGAAAGAGCCACATGTGGCTCCGGAACCATTGGTTGCCGACCCCTGCCGTAGTGGGATCAGGAGGGGTGCTGGTGCCTATCTCCAGCGAGACATTTCAGGCGAGAGACAGGTTACACCGGCTTATTGTCCTTGAAAGAGAAAAAAATTACATTTTTCAAAGTCACAAAACAGGAAATCAATATTGGCTTGATCAATGCATTTGTATTTCACAGGTTTCAATAGTCAGTTTGTCAACCTTTTTTTTTTTTTTTTCAAGAAATTTGAAGGTTGAAAGTTCTTTGTCAGATGTATTGTAAATCTGTGTTTCAGGATAAAGAGCAAGGGAAGAACATTGTCGTGGTGGGGAATTGGAATGCAGAGGAGCACATTGAGTGGGCAAAGAAGAACGTTGCCCGATCCTACCAGCTCAAAGAAGATGGGGCACAGAAAGTCAAGTAGGCAATTTTGATTTCCTCTAAGAACCAGAATTCAAATTACTTTGATTTGAGTGTTAACCTTTCTCCTTTTTTTCCCCCACTTTTCTTTGCACCGTCATAGGGTAGTTTCTCACTTTTATGGACATGGGGATTTATGTGATCTGACAGGAAAGCCCAGGCAGGTCGTCGTTAAGCTCAAGTGAGTCAGTAATCTATTGGAGGAACAAGTAACATCCCTTTAAATCAACATAAGTCACTTAATATGTTAATATTTGAATTAATTCATAATTTGTCTCTGACAGATGTAAAGAATCTGAGTCTCCTCATGCTGTCACAGTCTACATGATGGAACCTCAGACTTGTCAATATGTGCTTGGGGTAGGTTTGGTTGCTATATTGAGAACAGAATTGGTAACATGTTTTATATAAGTGACAGTAACTTGGTGGGCCTTAACAAAACACAATGTAAGTAGATTGGCTATTATCTCGATGACAAGTGATGTAGCATGTTTGTGGTACTCTCATGGTTATGTGGGTCATTAGGATCCCAGACAATAGGATTATTCTTAATCCTCTCGTTTGTTGGAATTGTCTTTTTTTTTCCTTAAAAAGTTTCAAGGCTGAGCAGAATGACTGCAATATCTAAAAGGCATCTGTGAAATGATGGTGATTTAGTGCAATAGTTTAGAAAGACCAATTAACCTAACAGTCATGTTTTTGGACTGTGGGAGGAAGCCGGCGAACCCGGAGAGAACCCACGCATGCACAGGGAGAACATGCAAACTCCGTGCAGAAAGACCACGGGCCGGGAATCGAACCCAGGACCTTCTTGCTGCAAGGCAACAGTGCTACCAACTGTGCCACGGTGTTTTATTCAGAGCTTGCAATAAAATCCAATGTTCTGATTTTACAGTTTATGGATATCGCATTTTTGGTCGCTAAAAATGGTTGGAAATATTCTATAAACAAATAAAAGAAGCACAAGTTTTAACGAGCAAGTTTGCTAATTTACATCATCACTCAGATTGACATCTAATTTGTGTTATTTATCCTTTGCTTAGGTTGAGTCCCCGGTCATATGCAGAATTCTCGACACAGCTGATGAGCACGGACTTCTGTCCATCCCCAGTTAAGCTGAAAATATCCAGTGACGGTGTTGAGGCATGGAGAACGACAGGACATTTGTTAAACAGAGGCCTGTTTGGTGAAAGAAGAGACTTTGGATGTTGTACTAAAAGCCAAAACTGTGGTTGAACCTGATTGTAAGGCTGGACTCCATGTTGCCCAGGAGACCCGGCCCAGTGCAGACGCAGCACGTAGCCCGTGATGTGACCTAACCTGACTTTTAATGAGTGAAAAGGGGCTCATGCTTCACCAAAGGGCAGCTGATTTAATGCCTGAACTCCATATCTATGCTTCTCTTCAGAATTGATTAATTGAAGGGAAAGGGGATTTTTTTTTTTAATCATTCAGGGGAATCAACTCCGCTCATGGTGGTTTTATTTTCTCTACTGTGCATTTCAGAGTGTGTTTGTGTGAGATTTTAAACTGACTGGTTATTTGTGCTTGCAGATTAAAAAAAATGGAAGTTTGGGATCCCTTTGCAGCAAGAAGAGTGAGTGTGTTGCCAATTTACAGAATGAGTGTAAATTATGCATGAGAGTGTGATGTGCATAAGCAGCAAAAGTTTGAATGAAACATGTGAAGAACGTACAGAATGTATATTGGTTCAAAGATATTCTGTGGTTTTATAAAAAAAAAAAATGCACACTGGGGAATCTTATTGCTGCTGTATGAAGAGGCATAAACCAATGCATTTGCTGCAGAAAATAAAATTACATGGGAGTTTATTGGTTGAGTTTCATTAGTTCACAGGAATATCACCTTAACAAACAGATTACTCAATAATGATAATGCATCAAAGTTGTGTAGCTCATTTTTAGGATCCTCAATCATGTTTTATAAAGGAAGAAAATACATGCCAAATCAGAACATTTATGGAAATTAATTTATGGAAAATTTGGTTCTCATGGCAAGTAATAGACCACTAGAGGGTGCTGGTACTCTGTGAATTGTAATATTTACTTATGAAACTATTTTATTGTGATCTTTGGGGGCACATCAGATAGGAGTTTTTAATTATCACTGTCTAGTGGTTAAATATATTAACAGTATAACTTGCCATTACTGTCTTGTAAAAGTATTGAGAAATCCACAGAATTAAGTACATGGCCATTTTTTCAAAACCTGGTTAGAATCATAAGTGACATATTTATATAAAAAGGGTATTTAAAAAATTCATACCACAGATCCAAAGCGCTTGCTGACCATTTATTGGGTTAAAAAGTCTGAGGTTCACAAATACATTTTCTTAAGAAGCGAAAAGTTCATCAAGGTGCAAAAACATGCCACTGACAGTTATGTGGGCTTGTGCAGGGTGTTTTGGTAGCCTGGCATTTCAGCAGTCCAACTAGCTGCTGTGTTTGGCAATAATTTAAATAAAACCTTTCGATTTCTGGGTTGTTAATGGCACATGCGTGCACATTTCTGTGAACTTGCGTCTGTGAGCGCAAAACAAAAGAAGGATCAACACTTCCTAATAAAGTGGTTTCTTCTTTACTGTGTCAGGGGCAAAGCTTATAATTTCGACAAGCTGCAGAGGAAAATAAAGTTACTAAATCCAATGCATTGAAAGAGCCACATTGTCTTTAGATTCACATTGGATTTAAAGCCATAGTGAAACTGCCTAAAAAGTTCTGTGGTCAAACTGAAGGAATGGGAATCTGGTGTGCTGAGGTGCTGTCGAAGTCTTGCAGTGCATCTTGGTGAGTGTGGTAGTGCATGGCTACATAAGACTTGACAAAAGCAAATGTCTGAGAGCTGACAGGATGCAGGCTGGTAGGGGAACTGGGTCCCGCTGAGGGACTGCTATTGTAAATGCTGTAGTACGGCTCAATACGGGTATTCATTGGCGTAGAAGTGCTTGGGAGGCGAGGTTTCCGTACCCCTGTGGCCCTTGGGCTACTATCACAATCTCTAGAGCGACTGGGCCCACAAGCCTGGTCCACTAGCCTCCTGGGTGGCTTTGGCGAAAGCACATAAGCTGAGTTGGTTTCATGATGGGAAGATTTATTGCGATTGACTTCCAGGCTACCCTTCCCCATTGCATGGAGGCGAGTCTTTTGCTTGCAACAGAGAATACCTAGTGCGGCCCACTGAATGCAGCAGAGCACACGGCGGCGAAGGCCTGCACTATTGCGTGAGTACACAAATGGGTTGATGCCCGATTTGAGGAAAATGAGCACAAAACCACACAGTTCAAACTGGTAATGTGTAAAGTTGCTTTTTGGCGACAAAACGTCCTGTGCCAGTGAAACTCCCATTGGCAGGCAGCAAAGTAGGACAGAGAACACAATAACCACGCAGGTGACAACTGCCTTTGAGTCTTTAGCTGTGGCTAAGTTGACAGAAGAAACTATCTGACAGCAGGTGGCTCCTTGGGCTGCTCCTGGGACTATAGGTTGGCTGATCCTGTTTGCATATGCATGTGTCTGTACATTTTGCAGTTTGTTGTAAGTCTGGTTGCGATACAAAGGAGGGCCTTGAACAGCACACTGCATGTTCTCAAAGCCCGCTGCAATGAGAGGTGCAGGCTGAGGTGGGCATGTGGCATCTACACTGATAATCGGACATTTCCTTACTTGTGCATTTTTTCTTAGTGTCTTAGCAATCATGAGATAGGACACAGACACCACAGCGACGCAAAATGCAAAATCTGCCAGGTAAACATACAGCACAACCCTGGCTTGTCCACTTCCCAGTCCAAAGTGCGGCAAGCAAGGCCCATCTCTGCGTGGGTATGCACGCATGGTCAGGAGAGCAGCCATGGTGAAGCTGGATGTCCACAGGAGAGCGGTGAGGGCTAGTGTGCAGAAGAATGAGGCGGTCCGATTAGGCTGCTGCCCCAAAACCATGCGAAGTCTGTGCAGGGCAATCACTGCTACCGTCTCCAGGGACATGATGATAAACCCCGAGCTGGTCAGGTGGAAGGCGAAGCAGAAACTCTTTGACACACCATCAGCTCCGCCAGCGTCTAGAAATAGCACCAGTGCAAACATGGGAGCCGTCACGCAGCAAATGAACAGGTCACAGAAGGACAGGTTGAGGATCATAAAGTCAAAGTTGGTGCGGAACTTGCGAAAGGCCGGGTCGAAAAAAGACAGGAACACCACAAGGTTGCCATATGAGCCCATAAAAAAGATGAAAATGAGGAGCAGGGAGCAAAAGGTCAAGGTGGCAGTGTGGATCACGGCCCAACCTGAAGGTGTCTGTATACCTCCGGTGCCATTGAAGCTCTGTTGTCTTGGCACATCCACCAGGTCTGATGGTGAAAGTGTGCTGTTCATTGTATTGTTATTCCACTGTCATCAGATTCAGCAATATTCCTCTACATGGAAGGAGAACATGATGATCTCAGTATCTGAGTCCTTCATTATTCCTTAAAAAAAAGATACAAAAGAACGATTTGTTATTTCTATATGTTGCTGCCTTACAACCAATTTTAGAATTATAAAGCGTTCATAAAGGCTTACTGATCTGTTTGTTCCACAGATTATAATGCATGACTGGTTTTGAGCAATTATGAGCTATTTAAGAACCCCACACCCTCCACAGTCTGCAGTAATCCAAACAATACATGCACATCACCGTTTTCCTGATGGATGCCAATTATCCCTTGTTTAATCGCTTAAAAAATATCTGCAAAGAGAATAACCTGTAATCGATCGCGGGTCCGTCATCCTCATCTGATTACAGCTTTTCTTCCCTTTAAAGCAGTACAGCAGTAAATGTGGCACCGTTGCTAAGAAGAAAGAATAAAAAAAAATGTCCTCAGCAGCAGCAGCAGCAATTCATGCACAGTACAGCAGCGTGCTGGCAAAGAAACGTTTCCTGAAGCAAATGCAGAAATCTCAGTAAAAAGAGCAATGAGCGTTTATGGTCGGCGGCAGACTCGTTTTTCTCAGCGATAGGTGCATCAATCCATTCTCTCACAGGCACGACAGCCGCTGGACGTGCGTTGAAAAATGAGTATGAAGTCACCGTCTACGTGTCTGGGCATGAGCATAACCACTGCATCTAAGAGGTCCGTCTTAAAAACGAAGTACTCCTTACTCAAAATCCAAAAAGGTAAGAACAACCAGTGAGGGAATATTATTAAATCGGAATAACGCACGAAGTCCCCATTACTGAAATGTAAGACAAATGATCACCCTCAGCAACCTATCTATTTTGAAGACGACAAGAATATTTATTTCTACTGTTGACGCAGATGCTTCATAGTGCCAGATATATTTGGCTTTCATACATTTAATAAATCTGCTCTTGTGATGATTGGAAGGCATCACGTGCATTGCTATAAATTACAGCATCAAATTAAAGATAGTTTATGTCTCTGTTACTATATTATTATGCAAACTAAATAATATTGTTTTACTGAAATAGTGGTAAGTTTCACTGCTAATAAAAAATAGGGTATAAATTACATAAAGAAAGCAGCTGTTAACGCAGTGCTAAGTGTAGAAATATTAACAGAAAGTTAAGTAGAAGGAAAAAATGGAGGCATATCAAGGTTACAAATGTAGCTACAATTGCAAACTTGATTTTTTATTAGATTTTTAGTAAACCAAAAATTCCAACAATTGTGCTAAAGTACTATAAGCTTATGGTTTTATGCCGTTGCAAAGTTTTAATTATACCTTCCATCCTCACCAGGAACTAACAATTTTCAAGTTGTAAGTTGAAAATTACAACTTGTTGCGATATGCATGTCATTTGGCAAATCCCACTGGATTTTTAAATGAGAAACTAGGAGTTGATTTGAATTGCTGTAAACAATAATTTCCAGTTATCTTTTTTTTTGTCCCCTCCAGGGGGTCCTTTGAGGGGGCTCTAGTGTCCCTTATATTAAAGTAGGCTGACAGGAAAGGGGTCAGGAGAGTGGGGGGAAGACATGCGGCAAATATCATTGGGTCTGGGAATCAAACCCGGGACGGCCGCGTCGAGGACTCAAGGCCTCCAAATGTGGGTCGCGCTATCTCCTACGCCACCACAGCACGCCCAACAATTTCCAGTTCTTAAGAAACAATAGTACTTATTCCCGACTGTTGGTTCTCTCTTCGAATTTTCCAATGAGGCAAAGATAAATGTGCTTGAACACCTGATCTGTCTTAAGTGTTACTAGCTCTGCATCACAGTTCATTTAAGATTCACCTTGCAAATAACAGTAATAATTTTGTAACTTAGTAATAGTTCATGCATCACAGTTTGAGAACTACAGCTGTAGACTAACCGTTCTTACTTTACATCACCAGTTTATTGTGAATAGGAATAAGTACTTCTAAAATCAAGGAGAATAAAGAAAAAATTTGATCCGGGTTTGGCTTGTTGTAGGACATCAAGAAAATTTCACAAGTGCTCTTTTTGTTACAAACAGTTTATTATCCCAGAAAGTCTAAAAAAAGAAAAATCACTGCAGTTTTGGCACTACACTATTTGTGAGGTACTAATGTTTTGATGTTTTAACTGGTTTCAAGTCAGAGGGAAAAAAAGAAAATAGAAAAACTGACACTAACCAAAGTAACGTGACGTAATTTCAAATTTTCAGAAAATGTCAAATATATCTGAGGGAAGGGGTCCTTTCATGGACAGGCAAATTTGGCTTTTTTTCTCTTGCACTGAGACTCATGACACAGTGATCACACAATGGTTGGGTCCTCACAGCAAACGCATCACACAGAACAGCAGCGGGCAGATTGCTCTCTCCCATGAAATGAAAATAGGCAAACAGATAAGTCTACATACTTTTAAATGAAAACTATGGGAAAAAAAAAAAAAATCAAAACTCAGCATTTCAAAAAAAAAGTAAATAAATAGACAAGTTTGTGCATATTTTCTATACCATGATATATACACATACATGATGCATATACTCATATATAGATTAAACAATCACACAAACATTGTGTGTTGGAAATTCAAGAGACCACCGGTTCATAGTTAAATCTCTGCGGCTTGTAGCAAAACACATCACGGCCAGAACATAGTAAAGACGACGTCCTGCACTGGACATTGTGTTGGCTCAGAGTGGATACTTGGGATATAATCCTGAGAAATGTTGTGTCTTACAAGCAGATGTCATCAAGCATCCTGTGAACACACGCGCACACATGCCTGTGTACATGCAGGATTCACAAGCCAGAAAGGAAAAAAAAATCTGTACAGTAATGTTACAAACTGCAGGTCATTCTTCCCTGTCACGATTGATCCTTAAATATTAAGTATAGAAGAAATGTAAAGGTGCTAGATACATAAATACACAATATTTTTCATCCTTCTGAGAGCTGCGATGCAGTTTCCATGTGCTGTCGCTTTTCTTTTTCCGGGCTCCACGTGAATGTTTGCGAATCCTTCAGGAAGGAGGGACTCCTCTCCAGTGCAGGCTGGTGTTTGTGTAGTCTGGGATCGTACTAAACAGACAGAAGCACAAACAACTGTAAGAAAAGCTTAAGTAGCTCACTACTGTATTGATAATCTAAAGCTGTTTTATTTTGCTCTATGTAGTAATGAAAAGCTTTTGAATTTCCTTGCAAGCACATTGAGCAATTAATATTTAAACAAATCTTCAAAATGAAAGTGCTTCACCAGGTTTCAGGCATAGTAACAGGGGGAGACCAGCAGGTCGGTGAGGACCAACAACTGATCGTCTGTGAACTGCTGCTTGTGTTGCTGCCAGTTGTCATGATGAGTCCGTCTGAAGTTTGACAGAGTTTTCTTCACAGTCATCTGAAAAATACAAAACAAAAAAAAAAAAAACAATAGTTCTGGTTATTTTTGTTGATGGTCAAGAGGGTGACCATCAAGAAAAAGAAAAAAAAAAAAGAGACATACTTCAATGGGTTGGGTGTCATTAAGGTGGGCACTTAGATCCATCAACAGCTGGGGCATCCAGGTGGGAACGTCATAAGGACTGGAGAGAATACAAGCGCTCAAACCGAGAACGCCTGCATGGCGGCGAACAAGGTCTGCAAAGACGCACCGAAATGGATCTTACAGTAAGTCTCAGGAATTTCAAGGGAAAAAATCCAACCAACTATTCTGGTGAATTCTGTACCAGCAGAGGGGATGGTGTCCACAACAAAGCCAAGCTCCCTTTTCCTCTTCTTGGGCAAACGTGTCTTGCAGAGAGCCTCAAAATGTGCCTGCATGGGGGCATCCATGGACAGGAAGTTGCACTGAAGGAAGCCACTCAGAGTGGTGGCAGCCATTTCTCGCACCTAGAATAGGGAGAAAGGGTCATGAAGTTTTTATATATTGCTTCGCTGAAAAGTAGCAGCAAATACAACGTTCATGTCTTGGGACCAAAGACGAAGAACACCTTTGTTTCCTAGCATTCACTAATAACATGTAACATTTGTGCCATACAGATGGTTGGCAATATATAATGGGAAAAAAAGGTTATTTCAGCAATTACATTCAAAAAGCAAAACTTGTATATAGATTATTTTACACTAAATGATACATTTCATGCATTTATTTCTGTTAATTTTAATGATCATGGGTTAAAGCAAATGAAAATCTAAAATTCTGTTTCTATGGATATTTTAATATTATGCAATGAATATGAACATTAACACAGAAATGTTATGATTTCCTCATCCACGAGGAAGACTGCTGACATTAAAGTCCAGCTGACAGTGGACAATCATTGTGAAAGGAGCTCAATAGTCAGATTGCTGTAGCTAAACATAATGAGAAGCTAAGTGGAACGAGAAAAAGTGTGGTGGAAAAAAAAAAGCACATCCACAAAAGGATAAGTGTTGGTTTTAATGGATTGTGAAGTAAAGCCCATTTAGGAGTTTGAGGGACATATTTAAAAGGAAACAGACATCATACACAGACTTAACCACTACATTGTCTTTTTTCATGTTGTTTGCTTGCATTGATTTACTGTGTTTTGTCAACTCCAAAGACAATGCAGGCGTCTACAGAAAAATGTAGAGAAATTTCTGCTTCCCTCTACTGAGAAGCTGCTTTATTAGGCAATATTCAAATTTTCTCAAAAAACGAATTTTGAGTTTTCATTAGATGCAATGAAAACTCAAAAAAGTACTCAAGTGGTTGATAGCAAGCGCTGGCCGCTCTTGCAATCAAGAGCGGCCAATAATTCAAATCAATTATAATTCAATTGAGTTATAATTCAATACCTCAATTGAATTATTAAAAACTAATTATTTTATAATATATTAAAAATAATATTATTAAAAAATAATTCAATTGAGTAATGAATCTACAACAGTTCCAAAGTTGAATGAAATTACTAAAATAACACCTTTCAATTATGCTCTAATTTCTTAAAATGCTGGAGAAAAACAAACTGAAGATTCCTCTAATGTATTTTCAAAATAATACAATAACTTAAATGCTGTCAAACATTAAATTCTACTTTTTAAAACCACTGCTACTTAAAACACAAATAAAGTAAAAAAGGTTTCTGCCGAGTCAGAATTTCCTGCTGCACGGTAAGAAAAAAAAAAAAAAAGAACAGCAAACAATTTGATGAGGTATGGTTTGTGCCCAGTGGCTAGAAGCGGCCACCAGTTTGGCAACTGGAGCAAACCAGTGAGTGAAGGTACTCCTTTGTCATTTAGGCTAAGTGAACCGTTGTACATTGTGCAGTAAAAATTCTCAAACTCAGAAATAAAAGATGAATGTGTTCTTAACGCTGTTGTTCTGAGGTGACGTTTTTAGATAATTTATTGTCAAAAGCATCATAAATAGCTCAGGTTCATAAGTGAAGCTCAGGTTAGTTTATAAGGTCAAATAAAACTGTTAGTTTCACCCCCTGCCCACTCACACGCAGACACACACTTTCTTTGTCTCTGTTCCTTTTCCTCTCCCTCTTGTCCTCCATCAAATTGTGAACAACATCTCCATAGCAACAGATTACTGCAGCCACTGGTTTCCATAGAAACAGAAAGAAGACTGGGGAGGGGAGAGTAAAGAGCCGGGAGCAGAATGCTGAATCACTACAGTAAAGCTGAAAGACACGGCAAGTGTCTGCTAGCATAAACAAACATGCACTGGCCAAAAGCTTTGTACTGTTCTTATAATCACAACGTATTTTTGGTGACAGGATGAATGACTTTTATCTTTATAATCAATGACAGTTTTATTTTTTTACCTCAAGCTGCTCATCCTCCAGGAGTTTTATCACCAGGCCCCGCACGTCTATCACTGCTTTCTGGTCACTCATGAAAGTGAACAGGTTGTAAAAAACCATGATCTGGAGGTAAGTGAGCACCGTGTAGCGGGCATGCCAAGAGCTGCTACCAGCAATCTGGAACACAACAACGGACTATGTTAAGATAATTCAGGCCTCTGTTTCACAAGAGGAACAATGGATGTATTGGACTGCTGCCCAATTAAGATCAGGTTCTTTGCAATCGAGGAACTAAAAGATGCACTTTATCGCCTGCTTGTATTACACCATTAATTTTGCAAGAAAGAGCTTGCAAATCCCAAAATGAATCTTCAAACATACTTTAGTCTCATTTTTTTTTTTATTTTGTATGTTTTAAAATGGTTGTAGTTCTTTAAAAGAAGAACCTAAAAAAGCCTTAGATAGATTGTTGAGGATATGTGAAGTGAGAATCTGTTAAGAAATATAAGCGATTGATATATTACCCACAGCAGATCTGGGCATTTTCATTAGTCATTAAACCAAATTATTTAGCCCTGAAGGCTAGTGTGAGAAGGACCAAGATCAAAGTGGACTTCTGGTTTCTTAAAGGAATGCAAATCTAAGCAGCAGGCTGGTTATTAGCATCACCTGTGTGTGAAAGGGAAATACGATCAATATTCTTCTTGTGTAAAACATACTTGGAAAAGAATATGCAAAGAATGTTAGATTAACTGTCTTTAAATAAAATAAAAGGTGTGCAAAAAAACAAAACTTTTGACAAGAAGCACTGCAGGTTTGTTTTTCAGTCCATGTTTCACATAGGAAGATCACTGATGAAGCATCACCTCTTACCTCCATTATTTATGTAAATGATTGCAGGCTTCTTTATGATTAACAGCTTAACGCTCAGATGATGATTTGAAGGTTAATTAAATAGCGCTACGACTCAGCATTTGATAGATTGGAGATGTTTTAAATGAACAAAAGTCTGATTTGTTCTTGGTCTTTCTTTGACCATTTCTTGCTACGCTGAAATTACAGTTAATGAAGACTCATCTACAGTGTTTATGATATTAAATGTCTGTAACATTTTAGCAAGGTCTCAGGAGAAAAATCCTTAACAATTCATTTAAACGTGCAAGATGTGGAGTAACAGCTTTAGCTTCCAGATGACTTGCCTCTTTTAGGACACTGAGAACCAAGGGGATTTGATCTGTGTAGAGGAGACCCTGAGACATCAGAGACAGGCAGGTCTTTGCATCCCTCTTCAGTTCGTCATAGCTGTCATCGTTTTCAACTGGAGCAATCTGGGATACAGAACAGAGACCGTTCATTCTGTGGTGCACATATTCATGAGAATAAAAGCTGGATGACGCTAAAAGGTCAAAGATGTAAATAAGGTTGTATTCTACCTTGAAGAGGAGAGGAAGCAGCTGTAGTTGTTCTGGGACGGCCGTGGTGAAAGAGCGGCCAGCGCTTGCAATCAACCACTTGAGTACTGCAGAAATGTAAAATTAAAACTGAGATCATGCCAAGCTGCTCTGAATGTTGGAGTTTATCATAACTAAATACATTTTCTGTTGTTATGAGGTCCTAAACGTTTTGCATCTTTCGGTGAGAGCGAACGGTTTATGTGACGAATAAACTCACCTGTTTTTAGTAACTTTATTGCTTGTGTTCGTTCATCCTGCTCCTCCACCTCATTCTCCTCAATCACATGGTTCTGGATTTCCTCGTCTCCCTCGGTCAGAGGTTTGAGCTTCAACAGGATCCGCTTTGTGAAGTCTGAGATGCGCGGTGAGGAGGTTGGCTGAGTGAAAGGCAAGTTGACATCAATCATGAAGATGTATGTGAGGACGCTGGAAAGAAAACAAAGTAGAAACGTAATGAGATTAACGTGAATATATGAAATATTATTTTTACTATGAGTTGATAGAAGCAAAAACACGAGGAAGAAAATCACCCACCTTCCGATACGTTCCCGTACATTCTTGTACACTTGTGTGAGTTTGGGCTCCAGATATTGAAGCAATCTGTGCAAAAGTTCAGGAACACGCCACTCCTGCTGGGCTAGTCCACCCTGCAGCACGTAGAGACGACTGGAGACACAGGAGAACTCTCACAGTTTGTTTGGCTCGGCAACATCAGGGAGAGAAACAGCATTACTGCTTGGTGAATGTAGTAAAACATTATTTTTCATTATTCAAGCAGGAAATTTAGTCACAAGCAACTTACTACAGGAAAACAGAAGTGGGGAAACTAGAGTTCAGTTTTTGAGATATTAAACAAAATGAAAACAAAAATGTAGATTCCTACAAGACAACATACATTTCAACACAATAATAAACATCCTAGTTAAATATCGAATATCAGAAGCCAAGGAGGAGATTTTATCTTTACTATATTCATATAGTTTATGGTTAACACAGCATCACTTAAAAGATGTTTCAAAACAAGAAATACAAGATGATGCCTAGGAAGGAATGGGACTTAGAGAAAAGCCCCATGATACGCAGGTTGTGTAAAACTGAAGTATTTTAAAACACGACAAACAAGAATCTGTATTACAATGTTCCACCTGGGGCAGAGGAAGAATAGCTTATTATACCACAGCAAGCGATGTCAAAGCACATGATGACGGTTCATAAAATAAGAACAAATGTGCAGCTAACTTTTTAAAATATTTGTAACTTTTCAACTGTGTTTTTTAAGAAACTCAAAATGAAAATCTTTACAGTAGTCCAATTTGTAAACAAAAGAAGCACAGAGTAGTGTTTCCAAATTGATTCAAGAGAGAGAATTGTGCAACAGAAACATGGACTCTCCACCTTCTGAAATGCATCTTTTCCTGCTTCAATGTCTGCAGTTTTCCATATTCATTACTCCAACACTAACTTATTTTTAGCTTTACTGTTCCTGAAACTACACACCACTATTCTTTATGTCTACCTGCCATCTGTCTGAGCATTTCAGCTGAACAGCTCCTCTTTAGAGGTATTAAGCCTCTCTAATTATTTTCCATTCACTAGCTCTCTATCGGTGCTGGAAGAGGCTCATGTCACATGACATCCTGCAGCACTGCACAGCTGATGTCTTTGTACTCACCAGGCATCGACAAAAGAGCCCCCCTCTCCATTGACAGGAGATTCCATGAGCATCTCGAACAGCCAATGAAGCTTGCGTGGGTCTCTGCTCTCCTGTCAGAGCCAAAAAAACAGCAGCCAACTTAAGCAACTCAAGTTTAACGTAAGAGAAAGCGTTACGGGAGCACGATGATCATTTGAGCAAAAAGGCCTTACGCAGGCTGTGGCGATGCAGGTACCCCAATCTGCATAGGTTTCTATAGTGATGTTTGACAAAGCAGTACGAAGCAAAGGACACAACAGCTCCCAAAGGCTCTCAACCTGCCGACGGAACACATTTGCATTGTTAAAGAAATTAAACGAAAACACACCAGAGATCAAGAGTCACTGACCTTTACAACCCTAAAAGCCATTTTTAGCTTCTGTCTAATGAAACTAAATCTGTCCAAACACAACAGCTCCTTTTGGTTCCTGTTGTAGGAAATTTGTTCAGGTTTTTAAATTATAAGTACACAAATTTTATTTCTGCTTTTTGGTTTAGTAAATTAAAACAATGAGACATAAAATTTTTATGCAAATTAGGTAAAAAAAAAAAAAAATATATATTGATTTTCAAATGTCAGACAAAAAGAAATACTTCATTAAAAAAATCCTGACACTTTTACTGCCCATCTTTGTAGAAATTGTATGCATATATTGCATAAAAACAGGAAAAAACACCTAGGCTAGAATTTTTATATTACTTTCATCTGTTATAAAATTGCTCAGTCCTTTAGCATTTTTGACCAAAGTGTTAAGAGTAACAGTGGAGGGTCTAAAGAGCCACATGCAGGTTGCAGACCCCTGTTGCAGAGAGTCTAAAACAGGAAAACAAACATGGGAAATAATAAATATACATTTGGAAAGCTCCAGTGTTTGCAGCCTCGTATCAGTCCAGAGATGATCTCAGCAACGCAGCGCTGCTTGCTCTCATGCAAATCTGACACCAGCCGTTCCATATGCGGCTTCAGCACGGGCAGAAAGGCATCTCCAAAGTTTCTGAACAATCCCTGGAAGAGCAAGAGACAGTGGAAAAATTAGCGTCCGTGTTTTCGGCTTTGTTTTCCAATCCAGCTGTTTGCTTCGGTTCTCACCTTGAACAAACAGAACCTGCGAGGGCTGAATTTGTCTTTGCCTTTTCGATCCTCCAGAGAGAGAAACTCAATAAACTGGTTGATAAACACTGGGTCGGTGAAATGGTCAAAGATGATCAGCTCCCGCTGGAGAGAAGAGCATAAACTTTTAGTAAATGACAATAACGTGACCTGTAGATGTTTTAGTGCGCAAACCTCAGTCATTTCTTCTCTGCTCAGATTCTGTGTGGGCTGCTCCTCTGCAGGTGCATAGATCAGCATTTTTCTAAAGATCAAATATGATTCAAAATAATGAATATGAATGGTTTGATTGAAAAAGAGCCAGGAATTTAAAAAATGACAGAGTAGAACAGAACAGAGAAATGTTGTCATTAAATCAGGAACCTTGGCCAGCAGTAGTAACCCCAATGCGTCTTTTCCACAAACACACATTGCTCCCACTCTTCCTGTTTGAGTGGCAGGTTGCTGCTGTTATACTGGAGCCACTGGTTGTCTGGACGGTCCCCTGCTGCAATCCTACCAAGCTCCACCGTCTCACCTAACAAAAAAAATGCTGATTTTTAAATTGACTGAACAAAGTCAAGATTTAAAAACAATTTCAAACAATATGCAAAAAAAACTAGACAAGAATACACTTACAGTACTTGGACATCTCATTCGGGCTGGCCGGGACTTTCTTATGAGGTCTCTTTATTTGTTTCATGATTCCAGCCACAGCTGATATTGCCACCTAATGGAGAATAATAATACATTTCAAACAATGATTTATAAGATGGCACTACAAACACGGTTTCTACACGCCTTCTCAGTGTGTGCCCCACCTTGCGGACGTAGAGGGAATCGTGATTGAGACTTTTCACGAAGAATGTGACAGCAGCAGGAGGAAGCTGGTGGTCATCTCGCAGCAGCAACGACAGAAAACCGATTGAAATGTGCTCAAACTTCCAGGGCCTACAGCAATAAAGAACCAAGTGTTACTGGTAGCAATAGGTAATCTGAATAAATTTATTCAAAGTAGATTAGAACAACCTACAGGTTTCTGTTACTGAGACAATCTATCAAATCCCCAATGAGACCTTTGTACTTTCTGCAAAAAAATAACAAAAAAAGAGTTAGTTTCCCATCCGTTAAGTGAGGAAAATGAATCCTCAACTGTATAAAACGACTTCTTCAGCGGCTTAAAAGGAAATTGTATTTTTTTTAAACAGAGGCATATTGGCTGTTCTGACTGATACTTTTCAAATTTGGAGGAAGACTAGTAGAGACCTGGAATCTGTTGGTCTTTCAAGTTTCATCCTTTTTCTATTAAGGAAATTTTGGAAATACTGGAAGTCTTATTAATATCTCTGGGTTAATGTAAGGTTAAACATTCTCTAGGTAATATGCTGCATGTGTCCATGTGGTACTAAATCTGTATTACAGGATATTAAAAATAAGTTAAAAATATAAATGCCATAATTATTATTTCTTTGTTTTAAAATATAAGTAAAACCCTCTTCAACCATAATTGATTTCATGCATGGAAGGTTGTTTCTACTTCTAGCATAAATAGCTAATAATCACTCCCAACAGGAAGGTTGGAAACAACCACTGTTAAAAAAAATCTGATTAAAGTTTGAATAGACAGGTCAAAGATTTACACAAAAAATGGCTGGCACAAGTCTAGTTTAGATTATATATCTCAACAAGCCGTGGGTGTTGAGGGTTATTGAACCGAGTAAGTTTTGTTGGAGCAAAACTTACTCAACAGCCTCAGAGTTTTTGAGCTTCTGTCGTTTCAGACCCTCCTCTGATTCCTCCTCAGACGGCACAGGTTCATTAGGGAAAGGACTTCCTGTTGTCATTAGCAGTTTTGCCACAGCACGGCACTCCTCTGGGATCTAAAGGGACCAAAAAGATCATGTCAGAGATAGTCTGTTTATATCGGCACAGTTCTAACAAACTAAAGGAAGGAGTGATGTGCTGCACAAAGCACAGTCCAAAGCACTCGACCATAGACACTTTTATGATTCTCAAATGCCCTCCAGACTTTACGACATTATGGTCTTTGCTCAAACAGGAAGATCTTTTAAGTTTTACGATTCACTAGGAGTGATTGATATCAGAAAAATATATAATCCCAATAATATGGCTGAAAATTGCAATTTCAATATTTATATCATTAACCCACATTTTTCAGACTCTTTTCTTTCTTTACAATTACATAATGTCCTCAGTGAGCTTAGCATTTTAGCCACCGAAAATATGTATCAAATGCCTTCATTAAGGGGAGTTGGAACTCATCCATCTGGCCAAATGCATTATCTATATGCAGACTATAAATGCATGACACCTGAGATACACTATGCTACCAAATATTGGATCCAAACAGTAATTAGCATTCCCTGACATCACAATGAAGATTGCGATTCAGTATATTGTGTAGTTCTACCATCCACTTACAGGTAAATTCCAGGGATAAAAAAAAAGATCATGATGAATGATAAAACTATCGCATCAACATGTTTCAGATTTCAAAGGTTATCAAATGGTATGTTTCAAAAATGACTGAAAATGTTAGAATTTTCAGCATGACTTGCCAGTAGCAAATCCAATTCTTTTGAGATGAGTAAATATGTCCAGACAAGGAGAACGAGACTGCACTGACGTCTAAATTCCTTGGTGTGGATTCTGATTGAGTAACAAATCAAAATTTTCTATATTCCGCGTCAATGAGAAGCTTAAAAAAATATATCATCAACAGGATATTGGAAATAAATCATCAACTGTGAGTTGCTTTAGAAAAGTTATGTTATTAATATAATTTTTCCAACTTTGAAACATTTGGGCATCAAAAGACTTTCATTAAGCTATGTAAACAGCTTATTCAAAGTGAGAGTTGTTTCCAATTCTCATAAACCTCAATGCTAATACAAAATATCTTTAATTCCAAATAATTTAGAAAACAGAAAGGTCCCACAGAAATCAACGCTGCCTTTCAATTTCCAGCTTCCAGCATTGTCTCAGACATGCTGGTTTTAATCCAACGCAGGAACTCACAGAGAAGTCGATGCCTATGGTCTCGTACTGCCGATGGATTTTGTCAGCAAGGTCATCAAAAAGTCGCACGATGGAAGGTTTCTCAAGAGACATGGCTGAGCTGAGGCCAGAACGAACAATCCCAGGCCATGTGAGAGCAATGCACTCCCAGTCGTGTAGATTAGCCAGACACACTCCACTATGATTCCCAAGCAGACAGTACAAAGCCCCCTGGAACATATAGAGTTATAACATAAATTATTATTATTCTCTAAAAATACCATGGTAAACAATTTGCTTGGGAGCTTCTGTGCTACGAAGAGGATGGCCATACTTTGAACTGCTGCTGAGTGACATGGCTGTTGTCTGGGTTGAGAAACTCGAGGACATGTGGGATTAGGTCCCTGCAGCAGAAATTGTAGGTCCCCAGTGCCGTGAACAACACACTTTGAGCTCTGCTACGAATCTGGAAGGCATTAAAAGTTCTAATTTAGTGTAATAAAATGTGAATTTATTTCCTAAAAAAAGACCAAAGCACAAATTGAATGTAATACTTTGTAAAAGAAGAAAAAAAAAAAGTATCCTGTAAAACTCACCTGGCTGTATGTGCTTGTGGAGAGCCTCAGCAAGTCTTTCATCAGCTCCTGATGAGTGGTTCTATACTGGCATCCCTCCACTGTCAGTTTCCTCAGCTACAAGAACAACCATTTAAAGTTATGAATGCAAAAACACATTCATAAGCTGCTGATAACTATTTGAATTTAAAAGCAGCTCAAGTCAAAAAATGCTTAATGGCGCTAGAAAGTGTCATATAAAATGATAAGTTCATGACCGATTCATATTGCATTGTGATATGTGCTTTTGTCACTGCTTCTGTCGCTGTTTTCGCCGTGTCTTTAAAAGTCAAAAACCACGTAGAATGCTTCTTTTAGTAGGAGATATTTTATCTTTCTGCTTTCAGACAGCAAGATGAGTCAGAATTCAGACAGGAAGTTCCTGATTGAGCACTAAACGTTTGTGTAAAGCCTCAAGGATGATATTCTGCTTTGATAAAATCCAGACACTTTTCTAAAGCTTTGAATTTTCAGATTAAAAACTCCCATTAAATTAAGTTGGAAGAAAACACATGCTGAGTCATTTTGAATACTTTAAATTTATTGTCATGAGTCAGAGACTTTTGCAAATGACAGCAACTTGAATATATGTATTGTGTTCTCTAATAAAACAAAAGTGAGACTTGGAAAAGTAGCAAAATCTAACAACAACAACCCAACTAGTCTGACATCTTTCTATTTCAGAGGTAACATTTCCCTGTGGAACTTACCTCATGTTGGAGCATGACTCTGTCAATGAGCAGAGCTCTGATGTGCTGCTTTTTACCATGAAGCTGCAGATACAACAACATGTTAAGACTCTTCAAATCACCATCCAGTGTCCATAACTCTAACTCTACTGTGTCTTTGTTGCAACTGTGTTGTTAAGACCTCCTCTAAATTAGAAGTGTTACATGGAACAAACAAGCAAAACCTAGACACTTACTCTGTTTTCCATAGATTTTTTCACAAGATTGAAGCTTTTCCAGCGTGAGTCAAATTCATGTTTGTGAGAACCTTTGAAGTGTAGAAGATCACTGATTATCTGAAAAGAAAATCAGAAAAGTTATAAGTTACTACAGCAGTCCTACGCATAACAAGTTCTTAAAAAACAAATGCAATTTAAGATAGCAAATATGGCTCAGTTTACGTGAAACAAAATACACCCAAGACATTTTTCCATGTACGGAAAAAGTAAACTGTCACCCAGAAGGAGCAGTAAGAAATGTCTGTGTAAAATTAATTAACTTGCAAGGACCCAGCACATTTAGAGCAGACACCAGAGATTGTATTTGGTCATGTAACATGTCACAGAAAGCAGAAAATTCTGTCTGAGTAAGTTACAAAGTCATTATTATCTTTAACTCTACAGAATTACATCCCAATGAGATTTCTTCTTCAGGATGTTCAACTTTTCTTCTCAGTGAGTTTACAAGCTTAAAATTGGCATTACTCAAGTCTATTTTACTTCCTGCCCACCTTGATGATGGAGAAAAGAGACTTTGTGTCATCCTCAGAGTGCTCCAAAATATAATCTGCAAATAGAGCAAAAATAAACAAATAAATCCCCCATAAATGTCATGACTGAAAAAATACTGCAGTAGCTGTAGTGAAATAGCAGATTGGTGAATACTAACGCAGGAGTTCTTTCATGACGTTACAAATTGCATCTCTGTAGTTCTCTCTGGTCTTATCTACAGATACAGAGGATAGACAGAATAAGAATAGAACAATAAACTAAAATTTCTGTTGGAAAATCTATCCTTTAATTTTTGGGAGATGGTGCTTTACCATAATCCATTCCCGTGTAAAGGGTAGTCTCATCCAGATTCACCAAGCTGTGAACTCTGAGGAAGAAAAAAGAGGATCTTTACCAATCAAATTAATACTGAAAATAACTTTTGTGAGACAGCGCTGCATTTTTTCCACAGATTAAGGGAAAAAAACACAAGTTTTTTCCTTCGGAGTAAAGTTTATTATAAATAAATGTATTATAAATATAAATGTGATCGCTCACAGGTCAGGGATTGGTTCTCCTTTCAGTGGAGCCATCAGACTTCCTGCTCCCAGGAGACAGTGCTGAACAATAGTGAGGCTTTGCAGCACGTCGTCTCTGGAAGACACGGGACCATCAACACTTCTGATGACAAAAATAAAAACTAGCAAGACCACACTGAGTTTTTCTCACCTGCTCATTTCCTGTTCTCCTTTTGAAAATCTCTGCAGGCGCTGGAGTTCAGGCTGGAGAAGCAAGTCCAGCAGATAGAAAGCCAACGAGATTTCTTCAACACTCGGGACGTGCCACCGGATATCCAAGTTCCACAAATCTCCAGGCCGACCCCAGTCCTACAAGGAAACAAAACAGATAAAAATGAAAGACAAAAAGCATGTCGTCTAATTTGTCAATTAAAGAAAAGGAAGTTTTTTGTTTTTCAAACAAAAAGTACAATTTAAATCCATCTATTCCTTTCCGAATTACTACTTATAATCAAACTGTACCATCAGAAAATGGAATAATTGTAAGGAGCAACACATTTTGTAGCTGAAAAAACTTCTTTTTATTTCAGCTGAAACAAATTTGACATTTAGAGTTAACATTTAGCACTACACAAAGATACCTTGATGGGAAGGTAGTCACAGACTGGCTGGTGGAAGCCTCCAGGCACGCTACAGTACTCTGTGGGGTATATGAGGGCAGTGGAGCGCAGGATGTGATGCAACAGGTTGCAGGCTAGTATGTAGCCCTGTTTACACTTGAGGTGAAGGGTCAACTGCAAAATCTGGACCAGGTCAGAGCGATAGGGGATGAGCTTGTCACCGTCCACGCGAGTTACCTGAAGTTCGTTTGGAAAAAAACATCAGAAAAATTATTGTTGCAGCAGAGGATTTTAAATAATCAGGAAATATGAGATTTAGTGATTTAATTTACCTCAGACAGCAGCTGCAGATTCCATAGAAACTCCTTATCAAGCTCTTCATCATTCAGCACTTCCTCATCTGTTTATAAAATAAGTTAATCAGGTAAACAATAAGGAACTAACAGGGAAATAATGAGTAGTATATCTGCAAACTCTTTACGCCTTCTGTGTGTTTTATGGACTTACTGACAGCAATCTGGTTTATGGCATTGCAGCAGTGTGGAACAAACACTTTGAGCGACTCTGCAGGGTGACACTGAAAAGTACCAAAGTTTTTGATTAGGTTTAAGCAGAAGAGAAGGTGCTTTTGGATAAAATGGAGGGAATGAATTAGTAAGACTTACCTTGGCAGCAGCTCGACACATGTCAGCCACCATTCTTCCAGCTACGCGCGTCTCAAAGATGTTGGTGGTGGCAAAATTAAAAACCTTTTCCAAAGCCACCTGGAAATGAAAAGATGACAAATGTATCCTAAGGTCATAATTAAAATAAGCACAAATTAGTTCATTAAAATACACACATACATACATGTATATATAAAGTATTTATATTTGTATCTAGAATTTGGCCAGTTTTGTTAAAATGGCATCAAATTTCAGACAACTTTTTTATTCTTTCATTATTTCTTGTTATTATAGCATATATATATAGCATTTTGAAGCACATATTAAGTTGTACACTGCATTTCCAAGATCTGTAAAAGCACAAGTACATTTAAGCTGAGCACACAATTTAATATCTTAGTATTGTTAGACATGTAAGATTTATTTATTATCTTAAAAATGGCAAGATAGATACTGAAGACAGTTCTGAAAAACTCTTTCCTAAAGTTCTAGATGCAACTTTAGATTCAAAATATAACAATGGCAACATGAAGCATTGAGTTTTAAAATAAATAAATACAAAATAAATGTAAAAAATCAACACTGTTAGAATAGCATTTAATTTTGTCATGCAACATTAAATATTTGTATAAAATATAAAACAGAACAGAGATCAAATAACACTTGGGAAGGGAGCCAAAATGAGAAAAATTACACGTGGAGGCTGAGTTTTAATCAATACATGTTTGTAAAGATAAAATGTTAAAATATGTAAACTTTTCAAAATGCTACTGAAATACTTATGGGACATCATTTGGAGGAACATGTCAGTGGACTCTGCTTCAAACCAGAATCCAGAAAACTTACCTTGAAAATGTCCAAGGAGCACTGTGTGAGGATGGTGCTAAAGGTTGAGGACAGTCCAAGCTCCACTAGACTCTCCAAATGAGTCATTTTCTCAGTTTCTGTTTCCTCTCGGGTTTGTTCCAGAGTGCTGCTGTCTATCAGGGCAAAGCATCTGTACGAAAAGAAAAACAAACTGAGCAAACCGATTTGCATGTTTTACCCGTTCATGACAAAGCAAGAGATACAAATTGCCTCTGAATTCTGCAGTAAATGCAATATCCAACTACTCTCTTGTCTAGAGATGGGAAAGGCTCAAGCAGTCATCTTATAGTCATCCTTTATGAAACAAATGCTGATGTATTTGGTTCTAACATGCAGACTATTTGTTTTAAAATGCCTTACCTGTCCATGAACTGAAGCACAAAGTCCTCAAACTCAGCAGAGGCAGAGCACATCTCCCTTTCCACCTAACAGGTCATACAAACCATATCATGACATTTTTTGCAACCATCGGAGTTCATCACTGATTATACTTATGAGAACTTTTGCAAAGTTGTGATAATTTACCTCAGTCAAATCAGTTCTTTCATGTAGGGCAGATGAACAATCCACCAAAGGCACAAGAGTCACAAATGTAGCAATGAACTGGAATGTGATCTGAAGAAAAATGGTAGACGTTTTGGTCAGTTGTATGCAGTTTACCCCCAAGCTCCCAAAAAAGAAAACTAGAAAAGTAAACCAAGAAAGCAGAAAGAAGATAAATGAGCCATTGAGCGCACCATGCACTTGCTGAAGTCATTGGGGTCCACACCCGGTAGCGCTCTCATGAGCAGGGGCAGCATGTGAGTGGGTCCCTCAGGAAAACGTTGCCCACCTGACACTAGGCTACGTGCTACACCAATCATGCAGCTCAGAGTGGCTGTCAGCTGGTGGGGCTCAGTCAAAGTCTCCAGAGCAGGATATGTTCTACAGAGAAAAGAAAAAAAAAAATCAGTCAGCCATTTGTTTATATTTTAATTTGTGGCTTATTTTACACCAGGACACACAGGACAATTCAAAGGCACAGCACAAACTCACTTCTCAAGCACAGGGGGGATGACTAACTCAGGGCGCATCAGAGCTAGGTTTTGCAGGGCCTGGGCTGCGTCCAGACTGCCCGTCTTGCTGAACATGGCCAGCAGAACTGGCTGCATCATGCTCTGCACAAACTCTGTGATATCCTCCTCGGTGAGCTTGTGAGTGTCCGGGATCGGGGTCAGCCATGAGGGCTTTCTGTAGCGCTCCCGGTGAAGCCGCCGAACCACGCTGGCCGGGAGACGCTGCAGCAGCTTCATGAGCTTCATCTGGACGCGAGGACAAAAAGGACAGAAAGACAAATACATGACAAAGGGGAGACAGAGGCAGACAACAGGCCTTTGTTTGCACATGAAAAGGTGTAGGGTGTCACATGGAGTATCTAAAGACACGGATGACATAATGGACATACAGACAAAAACAAATATACTGTAAGCAGTTTTATCTTGTTCCTTATGTCTTCTTGTGCAAACTAAAATGGCAGAATTTTAGTAAAAAAAAAAGCTGAGTTTCAAAAAGGACATCCAATCTAGTCCATATCCACAAAAAACTATCAGAAATTGAGCCTGTATGATTCTCTTGCTTAGTTTTAACACTTTGTTTACATGTAACATCAAACGCTAGAGTTAAGTAGCGGAACATTTCACACACCAAAGCAACAGCCTCAAATAGACAGAACTCATTGCCTTGGCAAAGAATAAAGGTTTGTGTATGAAAGCACGTTGTCGGCTGTGCAGCTTCATATCTAGTGCAAGGCATCCTCAAAACAGAAAGGCATGTGGCCGCGCTGCCAGTGACCTTTAATAACTCTGCTGCCGTCTCTCTCACGTGTCCTGCTCTTATTTATGAGCCAGCTACCAATGTAAACCTAGACAGTAAACAGGCCCTAGAAGCCTTCCATGAGTACAGTGTGCCCTGTCATTATTCCATGATGCAGGAAGTTAAAACAAATTTCAGGAATAATTTACTTAAAGAGCAAAAAGACACACATTACACTCCTTTGGTTTGTAAATTACTGGTTAGTTAGTTACTGGCATTCTCAAAAAACAGTGATTCCCAAAATTATATCCAGTCCGTTGGGATTTTATATGATTGATGACTGTTAAGTGGAAGGAAATTGATATGAGTTTTAAAAATGATTAGACAAATAAAAATCGGAAAAATTTGGAATGCATTTGAATGCAGATCAGTTAAATATGATAGCCCTAAATATAATTTATAATTTTCGGAATAAATCCAGCAGTTCAGTGAAAGACTCAGAGTTTGTTAAACATTAGCGAACAAACAGCATCACAAAAACTAAGGAGCACAGCAGACATGTCAGGTACCCAAGGTAACTAAGGAGGAGCTATTGGTAGAACAACTTTTACTTGTTTAATCAATAAATTCTGTTTGTGTGGAAGAGTAGCAAGAGTCAAGTATTCGCTGTCCTGTGTCACAAGCAATGTAGGGGACACAGCAAACATGTTGTCAAATTCAACTTTTTCGACTTGAAAAAGTCAAAAAAGTTGGGGGGTGTAATATATGGTGGGGGAAGCATCATGATGTGTGGGAATGGCTCAGTCAAAGTCCAGAGCTAGATTAAATTGTAAAATTAGAGCAACATCCAATCAGATTGAACTTGAGGAGTTTTTGCAAAAGGTAAAAATTAGTGACACAGAAGTGCATTCATGCAGTTTGGAGTGTTGATAAATCATATAAAATCCCAATAAAATACTTTGATGTCTTTTGTTGTAAAATAAAAAAATACTGTGAAAGTACAATTCTAGGTTTTGCGAGGCACAAATTACGACTGTTTTTGTTCTTGAGACGTTTTCAGTCTTACAGCCTTTGACGAGAAATACACTGTGACTCACCAACCAGCGGCCATGGTTTGATGGGTGGAAGAAGGAGGTGATGCTGTTGAAAAGGCCACTGAGCTGTGCTTGAGTCTGTTTGCTGGGTCCTCCCTGAAATTGCCACAGCAAAAATTAATTAAAGACAGTGTGTAATAAAAACAGGAAGATTATCATAATGTATTGGCTTGTGATCTAACCAGGAGGGATGAAACCCAAAGCACCACATGGCTGATATCATAGGCATTTGTGACGTATCGTGGAACCATCATCTGACTGGTCCCAACAGGAAGATTTAAGCTCCTCAAAATTCTTGTAAAAATCTGAAACAGTTGGGTGGAAACAACTTTAACCTTCTTGGTACATTGCATTAATTTAGACTAGTTCATTGCGAAACAGAAAAACACATGATATAACTGCACTCAATAGCTCAGGGATATTAATGTTCATCTGTTGCACAAACTGGTGTCACTCAGAGGAAACAAACATGATGCAAGTCACTCTCCTTCTCAGTCAAGGAGTAAATTCAAGAGGGGAACTTGATAGTTTGTTTCTGGGACAAACAGCAAATGCCACGGCATGCAAATCACATAAACAGATGTGAGCACGCAACAGATTTACCAAAACAAGACCTTGGTATACTAATGGGTAGATAAAGAAAGGGATTCAGAGAAAAAAAAAAAAAAAAGTAGCAAACCTTGGGAATGTAAGGGTCCCAGTCAATGTAGCCGATGTTGTCATTGGCCAAGCGGGCAAACAGATTGACCAGGTGCTGTAAATGAGCAGATGACTGTGTTACAAAAACAACCTAGAAGCTTCCTGCTGCACATCTGGAGCATTTTAAAACTGTGAATCTACTCACAACTTCCCAGCTTGGGAGATTTTGCACCGACACCCATAAGTTAATCAGCTCATCGAACCACAACCTGTGAAAATAAGCAAATGTTAGTATGAGATAATTGAATGCTTATGAATACAAAGTGCACACTTTATAGAATAAAACACTTTTAAGTATATTTATGACTTACTAGGACCTTTAATACATGAGGGTTACTATCCGAGATGCTTCTCCGGTATTACTAAGATTAAATGAATCGTAAATAAATCATGCAACTTCAAAACTATCATGCAGTAATACAAAATTTTTTGAATGTGAAAAAGATTTGGTCATGCCAAAAAATGTATTTAATTTTAATCTGTCTGTTTATGAAAACAGCAAACTGGGCCTTGGATCTTTTTATGGCTCTCCTCTCAATGGCTTAAAATTGGATACAGCATTTTCACACAAACACTTATTCCATTATCCTTGCCAGGCCGAAGTCATGACGTCTGAATCAGCAGCCTTTGTAAATGGCTGACATAACTGACCAAGAACAGAAAGCACGTCACTCTATTCATTCACTCACTCATTTTTTTTATTTATCCAATTCAAAATATATTAACAGTCTTTTTGAACCAAGATAAACAGACTTCAGACACAAACAATATCTTCATTGTCTCATTTATAAGTAGGAGAGGGTGAGATGTTTCTTACTTAAACCCCTTATGATGCAGCTTAGGAGGCAGAGTTGTGGGTAAGAAAAGCTCAAAGTAGCTGATTGCTCTCTGCATGGTGACATCGAAGGGACAAAGGAGAGGCCTCCACTCATCCAGCATCTCCTGGGTAGCACTCTCTGAGAAGTACCTGAAGAAGTAAAGGAAATCAAAATATGATTTTTTTTTTTGTTACAATATATCAATTAAAAATAGGCAGGGAAAAGAAGGCGTGCTTCAAAATGATATGAATGAGGTATTGAGTAAAGATTGTGCTCTTTTAAACAAGAATACAAAGCGATGCTAAATATTAAACAGAAAGAAGGCAGGTGTAATGAATCAACTGGCCCCCAGAGCCAGCAGAAAGTAGCACGGAAAAAAAGCAGTTTCAACATTTTGCTACACTTCCACCAAAACAGTTTTGAGACTGTTATCTCAAAGATCCACACAACATGATTCATAATGATAGATTTCATATTTATTCAAACCAATAGCTTAATATTTCTGGTAAAGTACCACCAGAAGCAAAATCTCTGACAAAATCTCCTCTCTAAAGGTGTAGAGAAATTTTGTTTCATTTTCTTGACTTCTACTTTAATGTGCAGACAGCTGTGAGACCTTACAAGTGTGTTCCACTCAAAATCATGTTCAATCAAGTGAAATCGCCACAATTCAATTTATAGGACTCGCATGTAACTGACCTCAACTACCATGAATACTTATGTGAATACTTACGTGATTTAAGTATTTAGATTATTTTTTATTACAACAATGTTTAAACAGTTTCTTCACTTGGTCTTTCCTAACATAAAAGTGCGAATACTTTCTGGTGGCACTGAATCACCAACAAGGCCATAGTGTTGCAGGTTCCCTGTATGTTTCTGGTCATATTATATCTGCATGAAAAATTAAGCACATGTGAAACTGAAATGCAGTTTCTAGCATTTCAGTATGGGACTATAGGGTATTCCATGGTAACATTTTTTAACATTACCAAGTGTTTAAAATCAGTGATCTTCTTCACTTAACATTAAATTTAGGCTCTTTCCCCAACTAACTACTGATCCCAGGAGTCTGACCAGCACACAACAAAAAGACTCCCTCTTCTCGCAGTTACATGAACTCTAACTGAAGACAGAATTAGGTGAGGTAATAGGCTTATCTTCCTCCAGTAATGCAAACTAAGGTACGAGTCCCACAGCTTGTCTAAGATACCTGCATGGACACAGCTCTGGACTTGCTGTTGACAACACAAGAAACAAAGTTTGAGACTAAATCCATAAGACTCCATTTAGCAACATAACATTTTGTTGAAATTACCTCATCAGCCTTTAAATTCACCCCTCAACCAACCCATAAAAACAAACCTGAAATGGCATAAGATTATAAATATATTTAAAATGGACTTACGGTCTGCAGTTTTTCACCAGTGTTTTTAACACGCTTTCCACTGAACTAAAATGAAAGAAAACAAAACAGATGTTACTAACTTCTCACTGTAGCACTGCTGTTAGTAAAGCTTCTTTCACCACACAAATGTAATTTAAATTTTATTACATGCACTAAATCCCCCCAATAAATTAAATCACATCTAATCAAGATTTTGAAAGAATAATATAAGATAAAGTAATTAAATGTAATTATTCCAATTAAAGACATACAGAAGATGATGTTCAACCATCACACAACTGTTATGCCATTTTATAGCCTATTGCTAACAAGGCATGTGTTTCATAGGGTGACTTGCATATGAATGTGTGTGTCTGCAGTAGTATTAAAATGCCTACGTTAAAGAACAGAAATAATGCAAATTCAATTTTTGGAACTATTCAACCACTTATGTACGGATTCTGAACTAAACAATATGACAATTGTTGGATTCAAATTACCTCACTTTCTGACATATACTGTGTCTCAAGGTCATTCGAGTGACATAGATAATAACCTTGGCTACTAAGCAAATCCAGAACATGTTTAGTAAAGCAGGAATAGCAAAATTCACTACAAGCTAGCAGAGCATATGTGACCTGACAGAACACACACAATCATTATGTGTTCAAATGGCAAGGTTATGTTATCTCTAGATGCACCAATCAATAGCCCAGAGATGGGAATCAGTCAATGTTCCTTTGATTGACTGAAATTAGGTATAAAATAATAAAAAAACAATGATTTTACTATTACTTCTACTGTTCACTGGTATCCAAATTAAGTTAATATGCCATGTATAAACATGTCAATCCACTGGATGTACTATGATGCACTTTAAATTTAGCACAAAAATGCTTCAGATTTGGAAAAGCTTTGATACTTTCATGGATCTAATTATGTAATTATCATTTTCTAGATTCAAAACTATTTCCTGCAGCACATTTCTTGTCTTATGAGCTTAATGTTTTAAGACATATAAAGCAAACCAGAAAAAATATCAAAATTGAAATCAGCAGTTCTGACAGGCGTATCTTTACTCATCATTAAAGTCCCATAATGTGCCATAAACATTAGTTTCTGCATAGTATTCCATATTTTGTTGCATTACATCATTGTAGTATTTTTAAAACCTAAAGAAATTTTAGAGGAAATCCTAGAAAAAAGTCCCTAAAATTCTCTAAAAGGCTGCTCAAGAGGACAGATAAAAATAAAACATGTTAGCTACAGTGCGACAGTCTCCAATATGAGTGAAATGTTAACATTGATGAATGTTTTTTCTTAATAATAAACTGCAAATATGGTGCCTTGAGTTTTATTTTTGCATGCAGCATCTACATAGCAACATCCAGCCATTTGTAAAGTAAAATTTCAAAATAACACACAAAGAAGTATTGTTCTTACCACCTCTGAACCAGTTTTAACATTACGTGTTTAGCAGAAGAACGAGGGGATGGAGAACTGGATGTAAAAGAAGACAAAGGCATAAAGAACAATTGGAGCACATGACAGGAAGCCAATTGCTCAAAACAGAGAGTGATGAGAATAATCTGTTGGTTTTTTTTGTAGATTAATGTGATTTAGTTTTTTTTGGAAGGTGTAAACAAGCAATCAGCTAAAGCAGTTTGCTTTTTCAGTAGTTTGTCATAATCATACAATGTTCCCATAGCACCATAAAAGAGCACCTCGCACTGCTTGCCACAGAGCACATCTAAAGAATATTTCATAAGATTATTCAAAACTGATACTTCTCAAACAACAATATGAAATCCAAACTTCATAGTAAAAACTGATCATTGTACAAGGCTTAGGAAGGAATCTCAGGGAAAACATAATCCAGTTGCTGCCATTCATTTGACCCATTTAAGGAAAACAATTGCTCTTTATTCAAACGACCAAAGCAAACAGCCAAATAATGAATTTGGATATGAAAAGATTTGTTTATGAAAGTTCTAATCTTAAAATATATGCATATTTGTCAAAGCATTAAGTATCTAAAAAAAGATTACGGCTCAATTTAAAAAATAAATGATAGAACTGTAAGAAGTTGCTAAGAAAAAAAGATCACAATGAGATTTTAATGAGACTGGTTACCTAATGCAGAATCAAAGTCTAAAAATAAAAACGGTACCCTTTAATTTTTAGCTAGTTTGACAGATGGCAATACATCTTTAAAATCCAATCTTACCCATTTTTTTAAAGAACTTTTTATGACAACTAACTAATCACTGAACTGATGCATACTTAGGGAACCAGTTAAGAGCCAGATGTTCTGTCTTTGAGAACAGAATCCGATCGTGCAGCTCATACAGCGGTCTCCACGGCAGCTCAAGGTCCTCCCTCGACAGCAGCTCTTTTTTTCTGTCAGATCAATGAAACATTGATAAGAATATCAGCGCAGATGATACAGATAATGGTTCAAAATTTGGACATAGATTTCAGCATGCATCTTCTTTGTTGTGCTGACGGTTCTTAGAATATTGTGATTACATTGTAATTATGATGAAAACCATAGAAGAAAATATATTCAACATTATATTCACTATGAAATCAGAGGGAGAGAGGAACATGCACATTTGTCTAAAAACAGATGGCACCAATTTAGTGCTGGGAAATAAACCAATTTGGATAATTCATTGAAAATGAAAAAGTCAACAATAATTATAAAGGTAGGTCTTAAAATTCAATAAGACAGACAGTGTATATGACCTAACAGGAGCTATGCAAGGCCATGATTTAGATACCTTCCTCAAACAGATTGCAAATAGTACAATAAACTTAACTTGCATTGCATTTTGATTTAATAAAACATATTTGCACTTCTGAACAGTTAATGTTCCATAAAGATATTGCTAGTTGAGAAAGTTTCATTGTGATTTTGTCCAGATCTCCTCGCTCTGCGTCCATTCTTACTTGAGAAGGTTGATAAGTAGGCGAGCGAGGCCTTGCATCATGCTGATCTCCAGCTTGGGGATCGTCACTAGCTCGTACAGCAACTTGATGAACAGCACATGGTCTTCTTTGCTGAATTTCCGTCCATAAAGTCTCATGTACCTGTAGATGAAGGACAAATTAGAAATAATTACTTTAATGTTTAACAGATTGTTAGACGACTCAAGAGTGACATCCAAATTAAAATTGTGTGCATATTTTAAAACTGCAGTCAAAAAAAATTTGTTTTAATAACTAACAAATGACTATGCTACTATTTAAAATAATTAACTAAACAGGAAACCAAATGAGAGCTCAGTAAAAAAATAAAAAAAATCAAACTGATGCAAAACTCTGGTTTTTGTGAGCTGCAGTATAAAATCTGCTAAAGTTCTTTTAATAAGATACCAGAGTGATCAGGGATTTCTCCACCTCCGTATAGGATAGAGTAACACAGCCCTACCCTTCCCTAACATGTTGCTGCACACTGCTGGACAGCTGGCTATGTAGAAAGGCTATTATACTTTTCCCTCGTTTACAAGAAAGAAACAAATCTGTCAGTTTGTAAATATTACCCATCAAAGTAACCCCAAAAAGTGGAAAATAGAAGACTGTCACACATTACTCCTCTAAAGGTAAAGCTGTTTAATAAAGGCAAGTGACAAGAAGTGAC
The DNA here is from genome assembly GCA_903067065.1 of Brachyrhaphis terrabensis. Taxonomy (NCBI): domain Eukaryota; kingdom Metazoa; phylum Chordata; class Actinopteri; order Cyprinodontiformes; family Poeciliidae; genus Brachyrhaphis; species Brachyrhaphis terrabensis. Next base: position 61,906 of record CAEGAG010308473.1, read on the forward strand.
CAGCATGCCAACAACAGCAATGAAATAATTTTGTTAGTCCAATCTGAATATACTTGTGGTACTTTCTAGAGAGTGGAACAACAAATAAAAGTGTAATACATTCGACAGTAAGCACGTAAAAGCAATGGAAAACAATGCTTACCTAAAACATTTTTGTTTAAGTCTATTTAAACATTTGAATAATAATAATAATAAATAAATAAATAAAAAATATAAATGTTTCAATCTAGTTTAGTTGAAACACCAATGCACTGAAAAGCTTTCGTATATTCAAGTCAAGGTTATTGTGCCATGAAAATCTATACTGGCTTATACCTGTTTACATGTTATATTTTCTCATAAAATTTGGATTCTTTGCCTAAAAGATGGAAATGCAAAAGTTAGAAATGTATGAATATTTAGCAAATATTTGCTATGATGAAATTGACTGGTAAACTATTAACATATAAATAAAAGGAAAAGCGAGTTTTAAGAGTCAAAAGATGCTGTCTTCCCACCATAATGACGCTGCAAATTGAAAGCTTTGTTGATTTTGGATGGAACCATGTGGGGAAGTTTCGAATTAAGCCTACAAGTCAACATTCAATTGGGTGAGGGGTCATCCTTATGGGTGATTCAAGAAGTAATGAGCCGAAGAATAAATTATCTAAAAGCACAGCGAAAGCTACAATGACCTAGAACCTCTAGACTGGGTCATGTAGAGTGTGTAACAGTCCCGACCCTGATTATGAAACCGATAAGTATCCTAATCAGACGCATAGAACAAATTTTCTTTATTGGGAATTCACCGCTGTGTGACATTTTAGATGTCATAAAAGAACGCCATGCTACAAAGCGACTACTTCTAAAGTTGTACTGCAAAATAAACAATTTGAAGTCGATCAAAGATCAGAATTAGCATAAACATTGCACCTACCAAACAACCACATACATGCTGCACACAATATATTAGTTATAAAACTACCGGCATAACCAGATGTCATTAAAGGAAACATAGTTAAGTGAAAAAACATGACTGTAATATTTGTGCGGTACTTACGTTGAAAGTTTTCTTGTCCAAAATAACACACCGGGCCATATTTCTCTTAGCTGTACAGCTCGGCCCAAGTTCCCCTTTATTCTGCTCAAAATCTCACTAGATTCATCATCTAGCCTGTCCGCGTACGGTAAAAGTTTGTTGTATACGATGTCTTTTTGAGGAACAAAACCTAATGTGTCTGACTGTGCCTTCTTCATTTTACAACTTCCAACCGGCTAGCTTCGTTATGCTAGCAATTTCTTTTCCCTTCTGTCAGGTTTTCGGAGCACGTTGGTTTGCTACCCGGTTAAAATAATGTCTATCGGCTCCCCAGTAAGCTACTTTACCGGCTGAAAAGTGAGGTTGTTGTGGCCCGCACAGTACCAAGTTAGGAGATTCACAAGTTGATGACAAGCTAGCTTGTCATGTATCTTAAGTTAAACCAGCTCCCTTGAAAAACACAACACTACCGGCGTCATTTTAAAAAAGACATAAATGTTACTGAAAACACAACGTTAAGAAAAATAAAACGCCCCGTCACCGGGTTTCCTCCCGTTCAAGCAACGTAATACCAAAACCCTGTTACCAAGCTAACGGTCTAGCTAAAGTTAGCTCTGTACTACAAAAGCACTGTCATATCCCAAGGTCTGTCAACGTCAACTGATTCATCCAACTACTGCAAAGCTCACTGCAGACGAAACCTCGCCATTGGTGTTTCGTCGAAAAAAGCGACCCTGCTAGAAAAAGAACCACGAAGGCCCGTTTCATAGCATTTAAAGTCAAAAGTGCCAAACTCAGTTGTGCTTAGGCGAGGTCAACATTTTTAATTTAAGTCTATTTCGGAATCACGAATTTATGAATAAAAATTCACTTTATTCATAACTCCAGAATGTACATGACCTGTAATTTCAGTTTGCCTCTATAAATTACATTTCCAAAAGCAATTAGCACCCTGAAAGCTCACATGCACTAATTATATGGTGGTTATATGTGTATGTATATGTAAATGTAATTTAATAATATTGTAAATAATTGAAATATCACCATATTTATGTTTACATTTTATATATTTCCTACATTGTTTATACTGTGGACTTCTATGTACACGTGTACAGCGATAAATAATTAATTGATAAATTGATGAGTAATATTTTAATCTAAAAGCGTGGGAAAGTGCTTCCGATAGCAGGCTGGAGGCACGGCGAGAGTCCGACATCATGATATTGCATTTTTTACATATTGTTCTTTCTGTTTTCAATTTTATCTTAAAATAAAGTTTAATAATAAAAAACACCGCTTGCGATTTTTTTCCAAAAATAACTTTCCACTCACTGCATAGCGGACGACGACGAAGTGCTTAGTTTGGCACGAGTACTTTTTTCAGCACAACACCGGCTGGCCCAACACCGGCTACACAATACGTGCGTCATATCCGCCTGCTGCCACATAAACTACGCTTCCCAGTACCCCTCTCTCTATCCGAGCTTATTTAGCCCGTTAGCCATTTCAAACAGGATGATCTACTTAGGAGCGTGTCCTCCGATGTCTTTTAAGCTACGGAAATGTGCATTTTTTTACAGCATCATTATACAAAGTTGTTTGTCTGAGACAAACGAAATGAAAAATCTCAACATATTTCTAAATAGGCATTTAGACAAAGTAATGTACGTTTTCATACAGTAAGAAAACAACAACCAACTATAAAAGTTATTTATATAGAGACATTTTCAATGTATATATTTTTTATTTTGCGGTGAACCGTAGCAAACACAGAGTTTGTTGATTGTTGACCTATGTCTATAAATCTATAAAGTAAACAATGAACAGTTGATGCCATCTTGTGGACAAATAAGGAAGTACAAGTATAGATGTGATTGAAAGATGTATCACTTTGAGAGTATTTTCAAACAAGTTTAATATAAAGTATAATACATGCGCAAAATAAATTATTATAGTGGACTACGTTATAAACAGCACGCAAGTGCTCTTATAAAATGATAAGAATTTATTGTTTGAAGAACACGAAAGAATCAATCCACAAGGACGTCCGCCTGACGTAGGTAAACGTTTTCTTACCTAGACGATCTTTCGTGGCGGAAGCGTGTCTTAGCAACGCTTAATGTCTCTTCTCCGAACTCTCAAAACCTTCTACCCAACAAAAATGCTATCTTATTTTTAAATGACTTTAACCGAAAAATACATCTCTGAAACACAACCAGAGCGAGGCTGAAATGATTAAGGAAAAGTTGAGTTTTACGTGTGATATACTCCTGTCACAACAACAGCTCGCATGCTGTGACTGTTACTGTGGTATACCTCACCAGGGCAAGAATGTCCTCATTTACAGCAATAAGGAGACACAACAAAAGGTTTGTTAACATTTCGTTTATTATGTGCAAGAGGAATTGAACTCAAACAACTTAGTTATACGGCTGTGACTTAGAACATAAATGTTATGTATGCAGTTTATATATGTATATAAAAATATTGTATTCTTCTTTACAGCCACTGCTACTAACAGGTCACCATGGTGACATCAGTGCCATGACTTTCGGAAAAAGAAGCAGTCCTGTTACCTTGTGTTCTGCCTCTTCTGAATATATTATAATTTGGGATATTGAGGCATGTCAGAAAAGAACAGAAGAGGGTAAAAAGTAGTTCTGTGTACATAAATGCCTGCAGTTCAGTTCTGTCATATTTTCTTGCAGCTTTTGTAATGCTAGCCTATCAATAAAATTCACAGAAATATTCTGTTCTTTCACAAATCTGTTTAGTAGTTTATACAGCCACATTTTCTTTCTTATTTTGTGTCACTTGTGGTCTTGGACTTCCTTAATTTTCAGTTTAAATAAACTAAATAAGTTTGTGTGCAGGTAAACTTGCTGCTGGAACAGTGATCGGTACTTTACTGGGGAATGTTGTGCATCTCTCATTCTGTTCCGATGATGAACTGGTAGCTGTATGCTCAGGAACAACTATTTATGTCCTCAATTCAAAGGTACATCTGTGTGGACACAAATAATATTTTAATAGTAATTAATAAACTATTCAACATGAATAGCTATGTGTCAAGAACAGCACAAGCACATCTACAAATTTTAAGGTGCCTAATTTTCTTACATAACTCATATTACAATTATGTCCCATGAACATTTTTTAGTTTTATAACTACTGTAACAAATAGTCACAAACACTCATTTCTATTTAAAATACAAATGTTCCGTGTGTTGAATGTCGCTGGTATACAATTGCTCTTTACATCCGACTGTTAAAAACTGCATATTATTGCTTCAAATCTGATTTTTGCTGTTGTCTCCTACATCAGAGACAGGAAGTGATTTGCACATTAAATGGCCACCTTGGATTTTTAACATCTGCAGAGTTCTGTCCATGGAATACAAATGTTCTTGTCAGCACCTCAGAGGATCGGACTTTTAAGGTGTTTATGCGTATGTATGCATGTATACATGTACCGTTTCTTAAAGATTTCTTTACTTGATTTTATTTTATTTTTTTCAGGTTTGGGATTTAAAAACTGGAGCTGTTTTCTACCAATCCTTTGTCCTTGGAGGTAACATGCGTTTCTGTGATATCTGGACAAAATTAATTACCCCATAGGCATGTAGTATATAATAATATAATATTTATACTAACATAATATTTTATCATGTATTTCTGTCCATATTGCAAAAATGGTATGATATGAATAGAGATCATTTTTTAGAATTTTTACTCATTGTTCAGTTGACTCTGTAAGTTATAAGGTTGTTATTTTATTTTTTTCAATTTAATTAAAATGGGGATCCTATTTATTAAAGTATGACTTAAATCCTATTGCAATTCTCTAACATGATGGGAAGCAAGCTGTTCAACCCTCCAATATGGCTGAAGTAAACAAATTCTAAAAATACTTCTGGGATGAAATTCTTGCACAGTGATTTAAAAAGAAAAAAAAAAACCCCATCTCATTACCAGTTATCAGACATGCTTAATGGCAGTTATTGCTGACAATGAGGCACAACTAGTTATTAGGTTCAGGGGATGATTACTTTTAATGTTTATTCTTATTGCTTCATTCATTTATTTTAATTTTTATTATGTACTATGCTGGAATAAACAAGCAGCATTGTACTGCTTGTTTGTTCCAAGCAGTACTATACTATCTTAATAAAGACCTTTTATTTTTATTAAGATACAAAATAAAGTATTTGTTATCTTAATAGCTTAAGATAATAACGTATTATTATCTTATTACTATCTTATCTTTTTCACATAGGGCTTGGTTGGTTTGGATAGTTTTATCCTCTGACTTAATGAAATTGTCATAACAAAAATATATGTACTTACGCTGGTTATCTTTGTCTGAGAAGTATTTCAAAGCATTTCAAAATAATTGAAAATAAACAATTCTTTAACCTTTTTAGGGTCTCCTCTGCTTAGCGTGTTGTTCTTGGAGGAGGAAAAGCAGCTTATTACCGGCTCAACCGATGGACAGGTTAGTGTCTGAGAAGAATCATGCTGGCTACCCAAATATGAAGATCGAAAATTCCAAATATGAAAATTCACGTTTGTTTTAGGTGTGGTGCTTTTCTTTTGATGATGACCACAAATGCCATCTTGTGAAAAAAATGGACCTTCAAAAGATGGAGAAAAGATATGAAATGCGCCAGGAGACTCTGAGCCAGCCTCAAGGTAATACAAGCACTTATTAGAGGAAGAGGGTCTTCAGCAGTTTTCTGTTTAGAGATCTTGTGTAAGTCAGTTTGTGAAGTGGTAGGCTGGGGTGGTATTCCCATAGTTTTAAGAAAGGAACCAACTGTAAAGGGATCAAGCCGTCAATTTCCTGGGAAAGCCTACTCAATAATTGGAAACAATGTTCAAATCAATTGTCTAAACTTGAATTCATTGTGGTTTTCATTCTGGCTTGGGGACAATGGACTAGATCTTTATCCTTGCAGAATTGTTTTGGAGAACATACGAGTTTAGTTGCCTGGTCCAGAACTGTCTTGTGATCTGGCGAAGGCTTACGACTGTGTCCTAATGATGTACTCTCCAGGGCATCTTCCATGCCATGACATCTGCCATGACTTTAAGACTGAAGTAGAGCCTTTCACAGCTGTATATAAAGCTTTTGGAGTGAGACTCACCTCCTTTGAGTCAGAGTCCATGGTTCTAAACCACAAAATGAGAAAACCATTGAGGGAGACCCAAAACTTGATAAAACCATTAAATATCCCTTCTTTCCTGAGAATGTTGTGGGGTCTCCCTGGGTGAGCTGAGGAGTGTCAGTGGGGAGAGGGATCTCTTGGTGTCCTCACTGAAACTGTTGCCCCTGCAATCTGATCTCATATAAGAAAAGGACGATGGATGGATGGATGGATGGATGGATGGATGGATGGATGGATGGATGGATGGATGGATGGATGGATGGATGGATGG